>BROG01000464.1:522500-598821 GCA_030159075.1 Atrina japonica | reverse complement strand
GACCCGTAGCCCTGTATACCTGGTGGTATTCAGAGATACAGTCTGTTATCCCATAGATAACAGCCTGTTATCCTATAGATAACTGAGGTATCTATGGGATAGCAGGGATTTGGTTAAAATTGTGTGAGGTAACTATGGGATAGCAGGGTTTTGATTAAATTTGCGTACCATACATCAATCAATGTTTGGAAGTCATGATCAAGTGTATCGCTTTGACAAGAAATTGGAAACAAGTCATTGCACAAGTTTCTATTCAAATGCAAGTCCATAGTAATTTTAAAGTCTTTGTCTTTCAATTTGATCCCTTGGAACGAGATTTTCTATGTTGAACTCAGTGCTGTTGACCAAAATGAAAACTTATTTTAATAGTAGATTCACTGCCAGTGATCCTTTAAATTGGGCCTATAATATACTGCATGCAGTAGTGCTACTGCATCGCTCTCAAACTGTCCATACCTACCTATTTATTTATACCTTATTTACTTTTTAGCTTCAGGGCAATCTAGTGGGATATTATCACGAAAGAGGCAAATAAGATAAATCAGTCTATGTATTCTTTGACCTTTGAGAACGTTTGTGGTTTTTAATTACGTAATCTCATTTTATCTACTATACACGATTACCGTAGCCTTTGCTCGATATGCATTCTAAACTATTGGTAAAATACAACACTGCAAAATGAAAGTACTTTTGAATAAGCGGTTACAATACTTTTGTTTTCCTTTCTTTGAAAACTTAAAAACTGTTGTGAAAGAACACGAAATAAAACAACAAAAAATAATGAATTAGAGTGGGACAATTAGTCAGTAAACGTACCTTGACTGTCAACTGTCTGTTTTGTGCAGCCTCGCTGGACGAAATAAATGTCACGTGGTACATCCAATTGGTAGTTTCACTGAGTAGTATATGTATGGCACTTAACATCACTTTTTTCCGGGAAACTGAACGTGTCTAGATTTCCCGGAATTGCGGTCTATATATAGCCGACGATCATTCACGGTCTGGTAGTCACCCAGGTAAATGGATATGAATAGTTATATATAGATGATGATATATAACGTATCGAAGGTACCTATAGCTAGAGTGATGTTTAATCGGCACGTTTGCGTGTTGGGTGCAGGTGTCCAATGGTATAATGTAAAAATTGAAGTTTTCTTCAGACTTTAGATGAGTAAGTAAAAATGGCGTGGAGCGGATGTACATTTGATGTCGATCAATTCGATCAAGAGAAGTTAAGCCTCGAAGAGACGGGTGAAGGGAGGACTTGTAATGTATTTTACGATGACGAGCCTTTTAGATTACTAACCCCCGTCTTAATAGCGGGGAGTAGATGTCGGCCCGGTGATGTTACGATGAGAATTCATGCAAAGAAAAATGAAAAATTTGTGCAAGTTATCAAACAGATTGAAGAATTTCTTGACAATGAACGTAGTAACTTCCACGAGGATGAGATGGAAGTGAAAAAAATTAAAACTTTACAGAGTACAATCACTAAAAATCATTATATTCGCCCCAAAACACGTGAAGAAAAAAGATCTCTTTTTTTAAAAGCATTAAAAAATCCCGATTCTATGGGAAGGAAAAGTTGCGTTGTTGAACCATTCGATTACTACAAACCGCCACTTTGTAATGTTTGGGGTATTTTAGCATTCGAATCTGTTGACATAGAGGATGAGACGGCTGAAGAGATTGAGCTTTTCGTGGATTTTGTTTTCATTGAGGAAGAGATTGAGGATCTACATTATGAAGAACGTTGGGCTAAAAGTGAAGAAGAGGCGAGAGAAATCGTCAGACGGAAGTTAGGCAAAATGTTGTACAACGAACTCAGACTTGCTGTTTATAAGATGAAGGATAAATTGTCTTACAAGAATGAAAAGGAAAAGAAACGGGAGATGTGGGATTATGTAGTTGAGGCTTGCGACTATGGAATTCTACTACTAGATATCAAACGTCCATACATATATTCCTAAACGTGTTGCCAGAAATGATACCGTTATTAAAAAAAAAAAAAACAGCATCTTGAGCGGTGCGATAAAAGAAACGATGAAAAAAAATACTAATTTATATTTAAAAAAAATATAAATTATTGCATAAACTTATACCCCGTCGGTTGTTCCGTACGCAAGATTAATTTAGAGTGTTTGTGCTGTGACAGCGCGTGCTTGAGGCGTCGCTTTTCCGCGTCGTCGGGGACGACGTCGTTCTCGTCCAAGCATTCGTTGTAGCTAAACTTGTCTTTCGTATAGAAGAGCGCGACCCACTTGACCTGCGTGCGAAAATCTTTGGACGCGCTATTATATCTTTGTAGGCCTTGTTGAAATCGATCGAAGGGCACAAGATCACGATGTGCTCGAAGAAATTTTTGTATTCGGTTTCCAAGAGATCGAGGACAAACTCCGTCTTTCCGCAACCGGTGGCTCCCACGATCATGGCGGAATGAGGTTGTTGAATGTACATTTTTTAAATGACTTTAAATTTTTTAAGAGATGACCTCCTGGAAACGGCCGTCTTTCATGTTGATCTGTCCGTCTTTGACGACGAAAATGTAAACATCCAAGGGATCGGTATCGGTTTCGGGAGTTCTTTCTATTCGGACGGAAACGCCCTGGCTTATGTTTCGAAGTTTACGACCCGTGCCGTGTAGATGATTTTCCGGTGTCGTGCGCAAGTCTAACCAGAGGGCGTAATGATTTTTGAGATATTTCCCCAGAGTCAATGGACTCAGGTGGAGTTCCTTGGCGACTAATTCTGTGGCGGGTTCGCGATTCAAGGATCCCAAGAAAAACTTTTTCGTTTCGTCGAAATGGTGTTTGGATGTCATTCCGGCGGAGAAGAGTTGGTTCGGTTCTCCCTCGATGGTCGTTTCCACTTTGGTGATTCTCGGATTATAAAATTTTTCCGGATCGTTATTAGAAATATCCTTGAAGAAAAACAGAACACCCGCGAGAGAATGGGCGGGGGTGTTGATTTCGTAATTGAGGACAGAGTCCGATTTACTCATCGTCGTTTTGAGATGTCGCATTATTTTGTTGAAGTAATAAACGTGGTTTCCCCCACACACTCTCTGTCTGATGCTGCGAGCGAGATTGACGTCTGTAATTTTGTCGAATTCCAAAACGATGTTGGTGATCTCATAACTCACCGGTTTATTGGCATCGCCGGGGTCTGTCGAGACGACGTGTTTGGCGTCGTTAAGTGTCAACGTATATTCTAATCTATCTCGTAATCCCGCTTGGTAAAAGGGTTCGCTCATTTCCAAGATTTCGAAATCCAAGGAAATGTAAAACCGATTACCGTACGCCGCAGCAATTTCGTAGTATTCGTTACTGTCGAGAGGCATTGCATAATTAATGGGTTTTGCCCTCAATTTATTGAGATCGTCAGTCTGGATTCCCTGATAGACCATGTTCTGTCGGTTTCCAAAACTGAACGTTGTCTAGATTTCCCGAAAGCGCCACTTCGAGTTTTTTGACGATGTTACGAATTGCGGTCATATATATATACGTCGTGTTCGCCCGAAACGATCATTCCACGAGTCTGACCGTTTAGTCACAATTTTCAGGTAGAATGTGGTAATTCATCATCTTTTTAAATTATGCATAAAAAAATTTAAATCGTTTTAAAAATGGCAGATGTTCGCGATTTATAATCCGATACGACGACGACGATGTTCAAGAAACATAATATGAAACTGTGGATATCGAACCAATGATTTTGACTTACCAGGTACTCTCAACGAGAACGTTTAAGAATAGCAAATGGAAAAAAGCAACGGGGGTAACAATAAAAACTTAAACTTTACATCTGATGATAGAGGTTTAATCGGCACGTTTAAACGAAAAACGCGTGTTGGTCATTTGTTAGAGACCTGGGGTTAATCGAACAACTTGTACCAAAGAATGAACGTGATCAAATGAAAATATTGAAAAGTTTTTTTGACGAAACGCGATTGGACGACGGGAAGAGATTATCTGAAAGTTTTAAACCACGAATTACCCAGACTTTAGTTCATTACGTGTTCAAGTAGTAGTGGAACGCACAAAATGGAAAGAAGATCTCGCGGTGTGGAGCGGAGATGTATTGCGATTTGATAAAAGAGTCAATCGACTCGACGACAACTTCCCCGTTGAGAGAGAGAATCGATCTTCAAGAACAGACCATATTAACCGCCATCGACGGTGGGATTTTTAGTCGAATTACTCCTTCCGGGAACGGACGTGAAGGTGGGGAGGCTTAAAAAACAGCTAGACTGTCGGAAATGTGGCAGCCAAATTTGGCGAAGCGTTTATACGATCCTGTCGACGAGCCGTTTTTTAGATTAACGAACCCCGACGAACTAGAGCGTAAAACGGCAGTCTTTTGACTTTCCCTTGTTTTTGTGGTTGTTTCTTAGGTGGTTTGATAGGGGGAGTAGACGTTCGTCCCCCGGCCGGGTGCGATCAAGATTTCGTATACGATTGCACCGATTTTTCATAGCATGCAAAGATGACAAAAGTTTGGAATTTGAAAAATCTTCGTTGTCGGCGGTGCTGTTGATCGCGTCCTCGACGTTGACTAAAAATTGTTTCTATCGAACGTGGCGCCGGCGTCCAGATTGAAGAAGAATGGACGTGTCCAATTCTTGAATCCCTCCGACCGGTTCGCGATGAACGTAGTATGGTCCCCCTGATTTTCCAGTCCGTGTCAGTCGACACCCCCGAAAGACAGATGAGTAATGATTGAAATCGGAATCGCTGGGTAAGATACTTCTGATTTGATAGTAAAAAATTGAAAGAACGACTTCGACAACTTCCACGCCGCACACCGCGAAATTTAACTGGTGCCAAAATCCCATTATGGAATACCACCGCGCCAACACTATTTTGGGGGTTCCAAAATCGGGTTATTATTATGAAAATATTCTCGAACGCCCACGAAAAACATTGACGTGAAAGACGAAATCCTTCCTGTAGATCTCTTTTTTTAAAAAAAAATCTCGTGACGGAAATTAAACCCGTGAGACTATTTGAAACATCGAGTGGCCGATCCATCCTACGGTTTGTACAACATGAACATGAAAAAAGATGTCGAGATAAAATACACCAGAGGTCGCGATAAGAAAGTTGCGATTTGTTCAAACGACATGAACCGATAACTTGGACAAAAACCACCACGTAATGGCGGTGGATTCGGCAAGACACGGTTTGTTGAAATCGACGTATGCGGAAACATTTTAGCGACCCGACGTTTCCCTTAAGTTCCGAGTTGTACGTCGAAAACGTCAAACGTTTTTCTTAAAGTTGAGACGATCGCAACTTAACGATGACCAGACGGGCAGAAAACCTCGTTGATATCCCGTTCACTTTTAGAGTTTAAGAAAATTAAATTTATGTCAGGAATTATCGATAACTCTTGGAAAAACGAGGTGGTTGACCAAAAACCGTCGCATGACGTTCCAATTCGACATGTCAAACGTGAAGATGTTATGATCTTCGAATTAAACGTGACGTTTAATCTTGAAATGACCTTTCAACGTCGTCACGTTGGTTGCGGGTTTAACGTGAATTCGAAATCGGGGACCGTTCCACATATAAAAAAAATTAAAAAAATTTGTAAAAACGAAAAACGTTAGAAAGCGATCCGCAACACTATCGTTTAAAAACGTCGGCGAGATGACGTTTCGCATTGTGGGGCGTCGACGCGGCTCTATCTCGGGAGGTGTCGTCGTCGGCGGACTGGGACGTCGCGGGACTGTTCCGCTCCCTGACCGCGGGTTCGTTGGGGTGGCCTTGAAAGGGATAAGAAAATGAGAAAATCGGAAAAGCACCTCAAGATCCTACGAGAGTACTCGAAAATCTGGTTCGTGTCGGAAGAAGAATTTGCCACCGTGTGCCACGTCGTACCTGTTACAACACTCTATTCTAAAAGGTCCTCTTTGACCTCGTAAACAAATCCGCTTCGCGTTAACCGATGTTTAAAAAAATCAAATTTTTCTTGGGGACGTATCTCGGACCGTGCGTCTTATGCCATTCGTCTGCGCGTGTCTAGTGCTATTGGTCATACCATTTTCGCAAGAGGTGTAATATTTCAACTATGTCGATACAAAAAAAAGTTCGCGACGACCGGATGTTTAAGTTTTAGTCGTTCGCGGGCCAATTTTAAGACTTGGTCGATCAACTGTGACACCATAGGTTCGTCCTTCATGTTTTTTTTTAAAAAGCGCCCTATCGTAAAATATACATTTTTTTATTTATTTATATATATTTTAAATTATTTAACAACTTTTTTACGTTAAGAAATAAAACGTTTTACGAGATGGATTATCGCACTTTCCACGACACCCTTACGGAAAAATGGGCTAAGTTTCGATCCTTTTGAGCATAAAAAATTCGTTATAAAAAAAGAAAACATTTGTGACAATTGAGAATTTTGACGTAAGAACTGGAAATCATACGAAACCAGTCGATCGGGTATATTCGGACGGCGTGTTAGTGATACGCACGCCCCAAAACAATCGTCGGATTGTGGGAAAATAAGGACACTTCTACTGAAAAGGCATTATTCGGCTATGATGATTACGACCTTTTTAAGAACGAAAATAGATGAATATTGAAAAAAGGAGGTTTTACCAATGATATAACAAGTCTTTGTTATTTGACCACCTATTTTTTATAGAAAGAGAACAGACGACAACCCGAAAGTTCACCGACTCTAAACAATTGGATTTCTGCGTTTATGTTAGCAATAATCCGATTTATAACAAAACGCTCCATATGACCGAGTTTCTTGGACTTAGATTCCGACACGGAATAAACTCTCGTAAAAACCTCGATGTATTGTCGCGTTTATGTTCCGGACGCGCGCGTCATTTTTTAGGAAAAGAAACGAATTCTCGAAAACATCGCCGCACGGTTCGGCATGCGCAAAAACGCAAATTCCCTCATCTTCTGTTACTTAAACATTTTTTCGATCTCAAAGACGAACCCGCGAGGAATTGAACGAAGACCCCTTTTTTGCCTTGCGAAGTGTGTTGTAGTTTTTGTATTACACCGATATTAGGCAATAGCCGTCACAGATTTAAAAAAACTGACGAAGCATCCGGAGGAATTAATAGGGGAAAAGACGAAGAATCCAAAAATAAAGCAGATGGGCTAATAGCAATGCTTAGGCAACATCTGTGGCAACTATGCTATTAGCAACGATAGCGAAATGGCTAGCGGGTGGACTCGCGGTTGTTTTCGTAACCAAAATAGTTCAAACCCCCAGCAGAAACCTAAAGTAATTCCAAAAGAATCGAAACCCAATCTCCATGAAATGTTTTTGGTAAACACCGCGTAAGTATTGCCACACGCGTCCAAGAAAATATCCAAGATGGATTTAGATCCCAAAAATTACACCAAGGACATGTTGGTCCGTCCCGCCGACATCTAAACCGTCCGTAATGGCAACATCGCGTCATTGGTCAGTGGATCGCAATTTTTATTTTTATTCGATGGAAAAACTGTATACGAATGGAATCACGAACGCACGAAACGATTTTTTAAACGAGAGATTGAAAAAAGAAGGACACGCGTACACCTACATCGCTACTCGCAGATGATGGAGAAAGAAAAGATTCGCTCGTATAAATGGCGTAAAAAAAATGTCGATCTCTATTACAAACAAATTGCCATCAAGAAATTGGCCCGTAACGTCACTATAAGCGTTCGATTTCCTGAAAAAACACGTGTGGCAAACCTGCCCGCCCCCAAGTGCGACCTAAATTCGAAAACGCGGAAGAAAACGCAAGCCGAACGTTTTTTTCACGATAAGGTGGGTCAAATACGCGTTAAAGGTGGTCGAGTACGTTGAACAAAGACGTGATCGAAAAGACTTACCAAACGTTTCCGAAAGTACTACGGTCGCGAACTCCCGCTTCTAAAAACACGACGTCGAGATATCTGTATCAACCGGGCGTTTAACGCTTCGATAAACACCCATAGATAGACATTTTGAATAATTTCTCAAGGAACGGCGCCGACAAGAACGTTAGTCCGAGAGGAATTATTGGTCGTCGACTATTACCCATTGACTCGTCCGTCAACCGTTGTACAAGCAAACTCTTTCTCCTGATCGATCACTATTCGAATCTCTCCATGGCGTTTTCTCGGACGGGTTAATCCTTTGACGCGTTTCTTTGACTTTATCGTGTTTTCGTTTATTTTGTAATTCAAACTAAATCCCTTGCAACCGAATAAGATTTGGGTCCGTCACGATGGCTCGTGCCAAAATCGCACGATAGTCGCGATCTCGTACCACACGCCTTTAATCGTTTATCTAACACGTCGTATAACATGATTCTCGTGCGCCGTTTCGTTAACATCCCTTACCGTCCGTCCCTTTAAATCCATGGACCATGTCTTTGATCACCTAGTGTGTTCAATAATTATAGAATTCTTTCGGTCGTTCTAACCCCTTTGACCTTACCCCCCATAATTTAGAGATTCATGCCTGATTATACTCTATTTTACCCAAGTCATAATCGTTCTTTGACCATTTTTTATACCGTTTTTCCGATTCGTAAGGGGTGCCGGGACCGATTCGGACTTATTTCATACTTCGTATTCTATGAAATCCCAAACTTCGTAAATTTTATCTATCTCATCTTACCCTTTATCCAAGGCCTTGAATAGCTCGTAACCTATTTATATAGTAGTTTTTTTCATCTCCGCATTTCACTTTGAGGGTTTGATATAAATAAATCAATTTTTCGACGCGCTGATAAATAGTAGGTCCGAGACGGTGTCACGTTTATTCTCGGGGTTTACTACGAACATTTTCGTATCGCATTCCCAAGGACCGGGCCCGTCTTATCTTCTCGTTTTTCGCGTCGGGTGAGCGTTTGATTTGGTTCTTGGGATTGACGGTGATGCGTGAACACTTTTATGCCAGAAACAAAACCTGAAATTCGTTTTGTCGCAAACCCTCTTTATGTCGGGTTTACTTCGCCGCCGTTTCAACCGAATGACGACGTCGTCCTCTCTCGGCCACGTGATCACGATTTCGCGCTGGTTTCGTGATAGTCAAATAAACGGGGTCTATATGCACACGCTATCGTCAACTGTAACGGATCTTTCCCTCAATAGGAATTTTAAACATGGACCGCTATGTCTTTATCAAATCGTCAAATAGTTCTTTTCGTACCATGCTACTTTTCAAACTTTAACCTGTTTTTGTAGGTCGACGAAATTTTGTGACACGGTTTGTTGAAAAACGATAGGTTCAAAACCAAACGTTTTCGGAAACTTTGGACCGATAAATCCGTGTATCTTCGTACCATGCAATAGGGTTTAACGTTCGTATGGTTGTTAAAAAAGTTTTACGGTAGAAAATTCGTGTTGGACTGTTAAACTCTTGACACACGATTAAATTCGGTATGTCGTCTTGTAAATATGTCAATAAACGCGTTTTCGATCGTTATATTGACGAGTCGTATAAAACATAGACATATATGGGTTTTCAAGTCTTTTCGTTCACACTCTAAACATTTCTGGAGGGACCTCTGTCGCGGTCGCCGAAAAATCTGTTACAATCGTCGCACACTTCCTTTCACCACCCGGGCAATTAGAACCGACGATAAAACACTTTTTATCTGTGGACGTTTATGTTTTTTTTACAAATAGTAATATCCTTTACCCAAAAATCCCGTCATCTTCGTTAAATTCTTTCAACGCGTTTCTGCACACCCAAGTAAGTTTTTTACTCCCGCTTCTTCTATTCGACCCCTTGTAATCGACTACCACTGAAACCATCTCGTCCATTTATCTGGCAACCGCCGCACCCGCCAAACACAAACACGCGTTATTATACTTCTTTTCGCCGCCCGCCATCGTCTTTGTCACCGTTTGGGTCTCCCCTTCCCTCTTGGATTCTCGTAGACTAAACATCACTCTATATAGTATTTCAGCTTGGCTAAATACGGTGTTCGTACTGAACATTTTTCGATACGTTATATCGCCGTTTTATAACCCTCTACGTATTTATCACACCTCACGAGGTCTATGTCTATATCGAGGACCATCGTCAAAAGTTGTACCAAACTTTCTGTGTGTATCCATGCCCCGTTATACACTGGTTTTCTAAAAATCGGGTGGGATCGGTAAAATCCAATAACGGTTCAGACCGTGAATGATCATTCTTTAACGCAGTATTTTTTTTACACTATACCATTGGAACACCTGCACCCGACACGCGCGAATACCGATTAAACATCACCGCTATAGGTATTCCGTTATATATCACTACACTATGTGGAAATCCATTTAGACACCGTGAATTCAGTATTAGACCGCCCGGGAAATCTAGACACGTTCAGTTTCCCGGAAAAAAGTGATGTTAAGTGTGGGACATATAATACTCATTGAGGTATCTATATAAGTATCGCTCTAGTACGATAAATGGATAGATAAACGAAAAGTGTGTTACTAACTGATATGCTCATAAAAAAAACCTTTCGAATGCATTCTGTAGATCACATAATTAGCAAGAACAGTTTCTTTCCCATACATTTCAAACATATTCGCGAACACATAAATTCACATTATTAAAACTACAAAAGACTTCGACCGTTCTCGTTAGATTCGGGTGATTATAGTTTACATTTATATGATCAAAGGTATACATAATCGGGGTATGGATCATTCCCAACGTAACAAATTCAGGATCTAATGTGTATTGTGGACGCTTCGGTGTAGATTCGTACACGCCTATATCTGCTGTCGCATCTTTATCACTTACTTGTTTTATCTCAAACACAAATACGCATTTTGATTGACTGCCTTATTATTTCTTCGGTCGCAATAAATTGTATTTTATTTTCTTGCTTTTTGCATAGTTTTAATCATCCTCTCTTGGGCACATCACCGATTTAATTCATGTTTCACGCTGACTAATTTTCAACTGAAAAAATGGGTTGATATTTAAATTTCATTCAATTTTGAAAATTCCTACCAAAATTTAATATCAAAACACATATATGAGATTATAATCTTTCATGGACAAATTCTGGAATTGGTAAAACTTTGAAATCATAAAACAAGTGTTTTACAGTGACTTCTCTGTTAATTCAAGGAAAATCGACACCTGAAATATACTGTTATGTAATAAACATATGCATAGGCGTAGCAACCGACCCCACATTTTATTTTATATTAACATCACGTCTGCAATCCAGAAGAAGGCATACCAGAGCTATTAAATCAGGCCTACCAAAAAAAAAAAAAAAAAAAAAAAAAGAACAAAAAAAAAAAAAAAAATGGGACAGTGTAAATCTAGTCCGGTCATATGTCCCGAGTCCCAATGATTTTTATTTTTATCAAATTCTAGATGAACGTAACTGTAATAATTTATCTGTGCCTGACAATAGTTCATACATTGATATTACATATCATATGTAGAAATTGCTGACTTTGGTGATTTATTGGCTTTGTACAGACTGTTTTTATTTTTTGAAAGGTGTAAATCTAGTCCCTATTTTTATGTCCCAAAACGTGCTACCTATGTGATTTCCAAAACATTTCTCCAGTTATAGGCGGGTAATTATATAACCCAGTGGTGGATTCGGGGGCGTAAGGGGCGTACGCCTGCCCCTTAGGACGCCAAAGTATAGATGCTGATAGAGTAAAAATCGATACAAAAGCTCAGAAGTTAACAAAAATGTTTAAAACCTATATAATTTTTATAAAAAGTTGGAATATTAAAAATTACCAAAATTTTTACGCCTCGCTACGCTCGGCAAAACCTATATAATTATAACATTAACACGTCTGAAATCCATAAAAAGGCTTCCCAGAGCTTTTAAAAATAAATTTTTTTCTGGACACCCTTATCTTGCTCATGCATTTGTGTTTGCTGAAACTCATTTATTTTGGATAAATATGTATGTCAATTTGATACAAAATTTTGCTGGGATAAAAACAAGTGGAGTGTGATAATTTTAAAACTCCCTGAACTTCAATACTTGAACATTTATATGAAGTGTACCCTGGGCAACGGTGATTTTTTTTATCTGAACGTTAGAAAATACGTCGTCTGGTATCCGAAATTATCTATTAACGATATGTTCAAAGTGGTCATAATTCATTGTCTAAAGGATACTAGGCCATAATTCTGCCCCGATTTTAAATGACAGTTTTTGTTGATCAAACTTTCTTTTGGGAAGGCTAACAAAAATTTATAAGCTGATTGCTATGTGTGTTTTCACGTCAGAATGCAGAAAAGGGATCCGAAATTTAAGAAAAAAATATCTGAAAGATGCGTAAAATCCGAACCGAATGAAATATTGCCTCACAATTAATTCAACACTTAGAAACGTGTATTTCACTCCTCCAATTTTAAATGTTCAACCCACTTTGAATGAGATTTACTCTTGCCACCCCATTTTTATTTCCTTACTAACTTATTGCGTAAAACATCACCATTTTGACGCGTACGTCGTCTCAACACCCCCTTTAAAAAAAATTAAAAAGCCTTTAAGCCCCCCTTTTGAAAATTCATGGATCCGCCCCTGTAACCAGTTATCAATTAGAGTTCAACAATATTCAAATAATGCTCACATATCGAATCTGTGAAAATAAAGTCTTAAATTAATACTTTAAATGCCGTATTTTTAACGTGTATGTAAAATGTTCACTTAGTCTTAAACCGCTAATATATAAAACCAAGATAAATCGGTTTCCGGAAACTTGGCTGATATCAGCGATATAGAAAGCCTGTCGTTTGCTGATATGATGATCATGTTTTGGGGCATAAAAACAGGGTCACAATACAATCTTGCATGCAAGTGTTTGATTATGACTTACGTGCAAGCAAAACTTACGCGATGAAATGGGTTTTGCATGCAAAAACGTCTTTCACGTTAAAAGTCACTACCAGCATGCAAAAAGTATGTTTTATCGCGTTAACAGTGACTTTTAATGTATTAAAAGTGATGTTTAACGCGTTAAAAGTGATTTTTAACGTGAAAGTTGTCATCGCGTAAGTTTATCCCGTTTGTGACCCAAACTACCTTTCATAGCATTATTCCGACTTTATAATGTTATCTGAACCGTTTTCCA
The DNA here is from genome assembly GCA_030159075.1 of Atrina japonica. Classification (NCBI taxonomy): domain Eukaryota; kingdom Metazoa; phylum Mollusca; class Bivalvia; order Pterioida; family Pinnidae; genus Atrina; species Atrina japonica. The sequence goes on along the minus strand of BROG01000464.1, from coordinate 585,748 downwards.
ATTCATTTTACTTTTACCGCTCCGGTAGGTTTTACTGGATATGTTGCAAGCTAACCAAAACAAAGCGTCTCATTGACATCGAACTGTCAAATTGCGCAATAGTTGTTGAGTTCCTTACAACAACGGACAGAGACTACAGGCCCTATACACCAGTACCCGACAACATAGAAGAAACCGAGGTAATATCTGTGAGTTATTTGCAACTATACCATCCACAATCCCTTTTTAATTTATCAGATTTAGTTGACATATTTGACATATTTGCCCGTGAGAAAGCGGAAGTTTTGCGTTGCTACTGAGGAGGGGGGTAGTTACAGCTGCAACGAAGAAAGAAGGGAACTAAAAATAAAAATTGTAAAATACCTTGTTCGTTGTAGCTGTAACTAGGGGGGGGGGGTGCTTCGAATTACCAAAATGAACCCAAAAGGACCCAAATGATCATGTGATCTCAAATGGATAACATTAATAATCAAAGTACTGAAAGTACTGAAAGCCGGGCTTACAAATACCCAAGTGATAATTTCATCCTATTATCATTCTGTTGGTGTTATCGATTCATCAATACTATCAAACTGTGTTTTATTTCTTGATTTGTACATAAGCCTATATCTATCTAAAAAAAATCATTCCTACATTTATTTATTCATTTATACATGTAGCCTATCTCAGCAAGACTCTACTGCATTCTGCTTAGCTCTCTCGATCAAAAACACAAACAACTTTGTGTATTACTATTACTATTAGAGAATGTGCTGAAAGATACAAACAGTTCCAATTTACTATAATTTATAATAAGATGAATATTCTGTATCTATAAATGTCTAGATTGTCTCGAAACAACTGTATGGACAACATCAGAACATTTAGTACACTTTTATTTACATTACATACATGCACTATATCATATTGCGCACACACTTTCATTTGTTCTGATGGTACTGCGGAGACCAAAAACATGCAGGAAAAGACAATTGTGCACAACTCGATGACTGCTATAGCTGGCTATCGCCTTTTTCGATATGCCCAGCTAAAAATGAAATAAATTGTCAATTTTAGAAATTGTAATAAACAATAAATCTGCAGATGCATTAAAATTCAAGATACATGTATGTTGCTATACATGTACTGTATTGCGCTGACTTATGTTTTCAAGGATATACAAGTTGAATTTGAGGAATTAATGATATCTCCGTTAACATTGAATCATTTGTAATGGACCTTAGCTCTTCGAAAACCCATGTCATCAGGGTATCTAGATTCAAAATATTTTGATTTTAGTTTAAAGTTATTTATTTTACAATGATAATCAAACAATTTTAAATGACTTATATTACAGTATCATATGTTATATTTAAAAAGACTTATATAACAATATATTATATTTTAAATTACTTATATAACAATATGTCATAATTTACCAAACTCTTCTGAAACCTGAACAAAAATAAAAAAGAAACAAATTCTGCCATTGGCATTGGAAAAATTTATTAATCCTGGAAAGGAACACAGCTTGGAAAACAAAACAAGAATATGCAACACTTTATTATCACTGCACAAAATGTGTCCGATTCTGCTTAAGAAAATGGTCTCATATCAAGCACTATAAAGTTTGTAATCTTGAAATTGCTTTTGAACAAGGGAAATTTATTTGCATTTAAGTTCTAAAAGCAATCTGTAAACTTATTTGTCTCATACCTTGTCCTCTGGTAACCATGAGAGTGTGTACTGGGACCCGTTGCCCTTTAAAGCACAGGCTGTTAATCTAATGTTTTTTGTGTTTCCCGAATTAGATGTCAATTTAACGTAACAGCAGTACAGACAGACAGCAATCGTGAACACAAAAAAAATTAACTGTGAACCAAATCGTGTCAAATATACCGCAATAAACCATCCCACAGTATATCGTAGCACCACTATGGTGGAGAAGAGAACCTGGGGCTCATTTTACGAAATGTCCTAAGTCCTAATTAAATCTTAACTTTTAGTCCTAAGTACCATGGCAGCACATTGCTGATTGGTCAGTCCAACAACAATTAGGACAAAGACTTAGGATTTAGGACTTACGACTTTATTGTAAAATAAGCCCCTTGTTACAACGACCACTGGCCTTCCTCAAGTCGGATTCTAAATAAATAAATCAAGTATAGTCCCTTCCTATGGTATTGTGGGTTCTATGGTATTGTGGTATTTACATTTTATTCAATAGTGCAGTTATAGCGCCACCTAGTTGCAGTTTTATTTTTAGAATGTATCAGTAAGTCAGTGTTTAAGGCTACCAGTCAAAATGATCGTGATTTCGTCATTTCTGTCGAATATCTAATTTTACATAAATAGCTCAATTTCATACAAGTTTACTTTAATGTCCTCGTGTTGTCATTCCATACAACCTACAATCAAATGGCCTCCATTAATTAATTTTAAAGACTTTTCAGCTGCAACAAACGTCTAAGTATTGTCTGTTTAGGGGTGTAAAAATCCACTTGCCCGCTTGCCTTGGCAAGTGAAAATTTAACCAGGCGAATTAATCTCAACAGAAACTAGTCAAACTGGGCAAGTTGTAATTATGGAGAACACATCAATCATTTCATCTTTTGTACTAAACTTATCCTCTATATGGACCAATAGTCTATAATCTTTAATTCCATGGTTAAAAAGATATATAGACTTAAGTGATTAAACACAAAGTCTTCTCAATTTTGTTTGTTTATTGTTGTTTAACATCCCACTCAAGAATATTTCACTCATATGGAGATGTCACCAAATGCTGGTGAAGGGCTTCAAATTTTTGTCACTTTGTCCCTTATGCAAGTTTTTCCCTTTAAAGTGGATTTTTTTCATGTTTTGGATGTTTTTTGATTATCTTGGAAAGTATAATAGGTAAAGTAAAAGTGAAAGAAGAGAAAACGTTCAGAAAGCAAAGATCTACAAAAAAGTCAGTAGGGCCAAAATTGTCAGGTTGCCCATTATGGGAGTTGTTTCCCCTTTCTTTTTTTTTTTCTTTTTTTTGACAGTTTTGTCCTAATATCTTGAAAAGATTAATAGACAGAAAGAGAAACAAGCAAAAATGTTCAGTACACAAAGATCTACAAAAAATTCAACAGGAATTAAATTGTCAGGTTGACCCTTATGGGAGTTAATTCCCCTTTTCAGTGGATATTTTCATGTTTTGCACTGTTTTTCTCTATTGTTCAGTGATTACCACCATGCGTTTGGTTGCTTTTCAGTATATTGTTAGTAGTGTTGACCAATTTTGCACGGTGAGCGACTTAAGGTCCCTTGGGCCTCTTGTTTATCATTTTAATATATAGATTTGAACAAAATTATATATTATTTGAAAACAAATAACTAACAAAACACAATTTACAGTTTACAAAAAATCCCAAAGCAACAAATAAACATGAACGTGTACATGTACATGTATAAATAGAAAACTATATATAGGCTCATAATAGATGCATTTAGATGAATATTCTAAAATTTGAAGGGCGAGTGGAAGTCAGAAAAGGGCCAGTCAGCCTTGAAACTTACTAGTCCATCAGGGCGAGTTGATCTTGGAAAATTTTTACACCCCAGAACAAATCAAGACAAAATCATGAAAAAATTATTTTTTCTGCCAAGGATTTTTTATTTATAATATAGAGATGTTACTGGTATTAGGTGAAGTATACAAGTAAGGGTTCTTTTACATGCCATACTGTGCTGGGGGACTTTACAAATGTAGTTTTTAAGTCTCATGACTTGTGACTTTCTCTTATGCCAAGCAATTGAGGAAGGAACAGTCACTACCATTTAAAATTCTTCTAATTTTTTTTTAAACATTTCACGATTTAACAACATTGGCTTATAAATCCATTGATGGAATGTGTCCCAAAATATGTCACCGATGTCTGATTTGCCAGCATGAAGTGACACACTTGGCAAGTCAAGCAGGTGGATGTCTAGCTCAGAGCCAATAATATTTACTTATATTTGTTTACATGTACATGTATTATAAGATTTGTTTATTTCCTTTTTTTCAGAGTGACGTCACATTGTAAGAGCCAAGCTGTCTTTGAGATGTAAACAAGATTAAAACTTTTATAAGTATGGCTGATAATGATGATGATAACTCAGGGTTTGAAATTATTGATTGTGAAAAAATACACTCAGAAGATCAAGATTCCTCTTTAGTTCAAGATGAAGACTGTAAACTTTCAGAAGACCAAGATTTGGCATCACCAGTAGTTCATAATGGAGGTTGGAGAGATTCAGAAGAGAAAGATCTGTCTTTAATTCAAGATGAAAGTCTTTTACAACATTCAGCAGGGGAAGGTATAGAACATGGGCCTTGTCAGTCATCGGGTTACTCACAGCCTTGTTATGATTCAGAATCTGAAAAGATGAATCATGCATCTAACTACACAGATAACGCCAGAGCTGAATGTTCCTCAGTTGTTTCCATGGAAACAAATGACAAAGACGGCCACAAATCTAGTATCAGAGTGCTAGATGATCTGGATAATTATGCCGTTTATTCGGATTCTGATTTGGAATCCCAGTACAGCTACCTCGATGATTCAAAAAATTTGCCAAACAGGACTATTGACTTGGAAGATTTTTTGTTGCTGGATTCAGATGAAAGTTTGAGTGACTGTGAGGGTCTGTATGGTAACCAGGAACAAGATGTCATATCACTGTCATCAGAATGCAGTGGATTAAACATAGACACACAAGAAGATTTTTCAGATAGCACTCCTGATGAAATCCCACTACATGACCAGGCATTGGAATCTAAATCAGTCTCATGTAATAAAAGCAAACACTTGATTCAGGCAGAAGCTTCAACGATAAAAAGTCACAAGAACAAAGAGCCCAAAATTAAACACATACAGACTCATATAGAACCTCACAGATCGCCATCCAAAAAACAAAAGAGAAAAAGGAGCAAAGCCAATAGATTACTTCTGATGGACTTTTTTCAAGATCAAGAAAAACTTTGTCCGAGTAGCGAAGATATTACCGATCTCTGTGTAGATGCATTATCAGTTCCCTCATTTATCTGTAAAGACGTATCTAGTTTGAAAGATATTTGTATCCAGGCTGTTAAAAAGTATCACCCCAGGTTGCTCACAGATTCACCTTCAGGACTAGTACTACCCAGGTCTTTGAAAAATATTTTTCTAAATTTCAACTTACAAAGGTCGATGAAAAGGTTTCAAGTCGGCTGGTTATCTAACATTTTACTGACTTGGGAAAGATCAAGAAATAATCCAGTGCATTACTTATTTGATAGTGGACATTATTCGGATCTAGGACAAACTTCAACTCCCTGTCGTAATATCTGGAACAGCTTGCCCTATGTAGCAGACTTTGAGGCACAAAATCACTTGATGTATAGGTACATGTTTTCTCACAGATATTACAATCCACAAAAACACATGGATAAAATTTACTTAGGAAGTCGCCATTCATCCTTCTTGCCTACAACATGTTACATGGAAATATTCGCAGAGGACACAAAAGATGTTTATAACGAAAAAAACACAGATGTAAAAAAGCGTTGGCTTCTGTCTGGTGAGTGTACACATGTATATGCTTACTTGTGGTTTTACATTATTTCTCATCAAGAATGTTTTATCATCTGTGGGTGAAGTACAACAATTTTTCACCTGTATATTGGACTGACATCTAAATACATTGAGGATTGTTAAGGTGCCATGCCTGCCTGAGAGGTTTTTTTTTTTTAGTGGCATAATGTTGAGCAAGTGATTAGTTTGGAAACTGTTTTGTCTGAGACAACTGTTTTGTCTGAGACAACTGTATTGTCCGAGACAACTGTATTGTCCGAGACAACTGTATTGTCCGAGACAACTGTATTGTCTGAGACAACTGTATTGTCTGAGACAACTGTTTTGTCTGAGACAACTGTATTGTCCGAGACAACTGTATTGTCCGAGACAACTGTATTCTCTGAGACAACTGTTTTGTCTGAGACAACTGTATTGTCTGAGACAACTGTTTTGTCTGAGACAACTGTTTTGTCTGAGACAACTGTATTCTCTGAGATAACTGTATTGTCTGAGACAACTGTTTTGTCTGAGACAACTGTTTTGTCTGAGACAACTGTATTCAAAGACCACATGCCTTAAATTAAGACCACATTTTGAAAAGCATTTGGATAAATACATGTTTGTCTGTAGGTGTAACAGCTTTTAAGGGGTCGCCTGTCTTAATATAAGAAACAACATTTCATTGGCAAAAGTGGTGGCATGGTCACATATCATGTGTTTTCCCTAGAGGGTCTTATTCCAGCAAATCCCTGGGAACCACCAGATAAATAAATCTGACCCTTAAGGTTAATTTAAAGAGACTTTCTTAGAAAACAGCATTTTATTTTTTTTCCAGATATACATGTACGTGTATTGCAAATCAAGTACAATATAATATGTACAGTGTACTGTATAGTTGTTTATTTTCACTGAGAGAAAATTTCATACTTTTCTTCAAGGAACGTATGTACGGTTATTAAATTTCACGCATGATTGCTTAAATATTATCTTTCAGATACTTCATAAGTGTAAGGTATTATTTTATTCACGGGTACATGTATTTGTATTTTCTTTGACCACATATGTAGCGAAATTAAATCCCCTGCAAATAAAAAGCAACTATACAATGTAATTACAATATAGTCCCCTCTCATCATGTTCATCAGTGATGGCATCAATGCACAAAAACCTCAACCCGGGCTATTCATTGTAGCTTTTGAAATATTTGGGGGTATAGCTGTAATGTTTTAAATGTGCAGTTAAGGTCAAGGCTTTTTTCCTGCAAATTTATAGTCAATATTTGGCTATTTTCCCAATCATAATTCATTTTTTCCCCAATTTTGGCCAGAAGTTCCCAATCCTGAACATAACATCTTATCATCATTTCTCATTTTTATGCTTAAATATTATCAATCATTATTTTTCTTGAAAGTTGAAATACAGCAGCTTAAAAATAAAAATGATAAAAAAAAACAGCATGTAGTGAAAAACAAAAAAATAATTAAATAGAAAAATTAGAGAAAATTTTTAAATATTGCTACCCTAGGTCCTATGTTATAGGACTAGAGCCATGCAAAAAATTCCCAATTTTGAGCCAATTAAATACTGCAAATTTCCCAATTCCAGCGCCATGGGCCATGTTCCCAAAAAAGGTCAGAAAAAGCCGTGAAGGTACATGTAAAAGTTTACTGCATATCATCCTGTTCAATCTAGGGTTGAACTCTGGTATCATGGTGGAGAAGGAAGCAGACTATGTACATGTACATGTCAATCTATAAATGTATCTTGTGGGGTCCAAATATCGTATAGCACTGATACTTGTTTTTTTCAGGCTTTTTAGAAATATTTCATGAGTAATAAAATATAAATACAATTTTGATTGCAATCAAATAAAACAACAAGCATCAATACATGTATATGTACACATATGTAAAGGACATGTACATCATAAATTTCTGAATTTACAATTTTTTTTCAGCTTTTGGTACTTTGATGGAATTAATGATGTCGGACCTCAGAGTTAGAAAAAAGGATAAATACATGTGTACCAAACAAGATGAAGACATCTTTCGGGCTGTGAAAAAGAACACCGATAATCTCAGGAAGATTTTGAATTCAAGGTGAGTCTGAAAATGAAAATAGGATCCCTTTATCTGTGTCTTGACTGACCCATCTGAAAGCTTCAACACTCTACGAGCTGAGAAAAAGGACGTTGATCATTTGAAGAAGATACATGTATTCAGATTGAAGCTAAAAATATGAATAAATTTGTTCAACATGTTTAATGAGTGGTAATTAACCACCCAAGAAAACGCGGGACTTATTTCCTGGCTCACACGACCCTTTCACGCAAATTGTAGACTTCTTTGGTTATTCATATTTTCAATTATTTAAATTAAACAGTTAAAAATTACTTTCATAACGCAATAATTTTAACTAACATGTACATGTAAGTTGTTTAAACCATGCAAGTTGATTCAAATGTTGGACCTGGGAGTGTAAAGGCTTTTTTATCATATCAGTATCAACCACAGGGCTTGACAATATAACATTTGTCTGATTGTCCGTGTACAAATGAAAATCAGCTCGGACAAGTAAATCTTTCTAAGCCATTGTCTGAGAGGACAAGTTAAAATAATCAGAAATATTTATAGTTTTTTATCTCAAATGTGAACTAAATTGATGTGTATCCATTTATTGTCTAATTCGAAAGTTCAGCTTGAATTACTCAGATAAACACCATTGTTTATTTGTCTTCCTATGCATGCAAATAGATAGATGTTGACTTCCAATAAAATCATAATACATTTGGTGGGCATGTTAGAGTCATGACATATGTGAAAAATAATCATTAAAATGCTTGTCACCTATGAAAAGTAATATTGTTTTTAGGCTGTACATGTAGTGACACTGATTTGATTTCAGATTTGACCTATTATCGTAAACACAAGTTTGACAGTTTATTCATTTACACTGATGAAAACAAATGATAAACAAAATAATACTGAAAACTGAGTTGCAAACAAACAAAAGAAATGGTGAAAGACAAGAGCAGTGTAAGAACATTCTGCACTCAATCAATTTCCCAAGATCAAGCGTACAATGGTACTGCAATAAAAGGTTTTGTTTATTCATTTAAACAGTGTAATTTGAAAAGTGACAAGATCTAAACATTATCATTGTATGTGAATACACATATTTGCTTGTTTGTTTATTTTTGTTTTTGTAAAATATCTATTGTTGTTTTTGCTTATTTTTGGCGTATGTTGAATATTCTCATGTTAAGTAGGACCAATTATTTTTAGCATTCTTATTAACTTTTTTTTGATTAAAAATTAATAGTTTTTGAATTCTATGAAATTTTTCTTTGTAAATTATGGACAAGTGGATTTGCGATTTGGACAAGTTACTCTTTTATATTACTTGTCCAATGGGACAAGTGAAAAAAAAAATCCTTAATGCAGAGCCCTGAACCAAATATTTGTAAATGGTGGACGCAAGCCAAGAAGTGTGAAGAGGTTTAAGATTTAATCGCCAAACACTCGTTATATGAATTGGAAGTCACAGGTCTTAAGAATGAGACTTAAAACCAAAGTCCCATGTCACTGCAGATGTGGCACATAAAAGAACCCTCACTGTATTGGGGTCAGTCCATAGCACAGGTCAAAATTTGTGACACTTTACCTAAAGCTGGTGACATCTCAATATAAGTGAATATTGTTGATGTACATGTAAGACAGTAAACAAACCAACAAATGTTATTTCTATTGATGGTATTATTAAACAAACAAATCTTTACCATATTGTACATGTTGTAATTCTTACTTTCCAGGTTCCCAAAGTTAACCAAAGTCTTATTTGACAAAGTTTTACCCTATGTGTACTGGGCTAGGGGAGATATCAAAAGTGCAACAGAAGCATTCACCAACTTATCTACTGCAAAACACAACGACTCACCCTCTGGTATGTAGCAAGTCGATTGTATGCATTATTTTGATGTTGAATCATTTATTAAGCAGAACATGCAGAAGAATTTAAGAATAGTTTTATTTCATTTTCTTTATTTTTCTTTTTATTAATTTTTTTTTTTGAGGAGTTAACAGTTATAAAACATTCCTAAAAGACTTTAACGGCCAGCTTTGCAATTTTAAAAATACAAATTTGGCATGAGGCACGGGACATTTCTATTTGGTATGAAATATATTTACAGATCGATGTCGAGCCATGTATATGAGTGAAATAGGTAGAATGCATGCACAAACCAATGACATTGAAACAGCTAGAAAATATTATAGATTGGCTGCAGAGTTGATGATGTCACTTGACAAGACTCAGAGTGAGGGTGTCAAAGGTCAGATGATGATGATGATTGCAAATTTGTATGATCAGGGGTAAGTATTGCTACAAAATATGTATGCCAAGTTACACATGTTAGTGTGCAATTTTTCATGCAGTCAATACATTCATAAGTCATGCAGACTCAAAACCATTTCATCTGTAGTGGCATATCATACAGACTCAAAACCATTCCATCTGTAGTGGCATATCATAGACTCAAAACCATTCCATCTGTAGTGGCATATAATACAGACTCAAAACCATTCCATCTGTAGTGGCATATAATACAGACTCAAAACCATTCCATCTGTAGTGTCATATAATACAGACTCAAAACCATTCCATCTGTAGTGTCATATAATACAGACTCAAAACCATTCCATTTGTAGTGTCATATAATACAGACTCAAAACCATTCCATCTGTAGTGGCATATAATACAGACTCAAAACCATTCCATCTGTAGTGGCATATAATACAGACTCAAAACCATTCCATCTGTAGTGGCATTTAATACAGACTCAAAACCATTCCATTTGTAGTGACATTTAATACAGACTCAAAACCATTACATCTGTAGTGGCATATCATACAGACTCAAAACCATTCCATTTGTAGTGTCATATAATACAGACTCAAAACCATTCCATCTGTAGTGGCATTTAATACAGACTCAAAACCATTCCATCTGTAGTGGCATATAATACAGACTCAAAACCATTACATCTGTAGTGGCCATAGATGTACTGTTTGTCTGTTTAAAGTGCTGCCATTATCAAACTATTTGTTAATGTTCTACCATGTTTACAGTAAATACACTATTTATCTATCTAGAGTACTACTGTAAACGTGCTAATTATCTACCTAGATTTCTACAATATGATATGGTAAACAAAAGGTTACTCTGCCCCATTATTAACCCTTCAAACCCCAAGTATCGAGATGGTATGCTCTTTTCTGTTGTTTAGACAAGTCTATTATGACCTGTAGGGTCTAAAGGGTTAGGTTTTGTGAATTAGACTGTGTAACTTAGTAATGGGAATTGAACACATTTACATGCGCAAATATTTGGACATACATGAATGACACTATTTATATTAATTTCAATAGGCCCATGACACTGGGCAAATTCCAAGCTGCGGAGGACATATGGAGAACTGTAACTACAATGTCGGACATATTCAAAGGTGGCGCTTTTGTAGCAGCAGCGGAGTCGATGTTATGTTTTCATTCCGGCAGTGTACAAGGTGGGTATCTGGCTATAGGTGGACATGAGAAAGACGAGTTTGTTATATGGTTGATCACTAAGCTAAACGTTTGTATAAAATATTTTATTTTTCTCCTTATTTCATGCAAAAGTCACCTTTTCGCAAATTCAGATATATGTATAAAGTGAAGATTTTATTACAGATTATCTTTATAAAGCTTTGCATCCATACACTGTCTAACCCAGATATATAAAAAATTAAAAAAAAAAAATTTTTATTTTCAAAATAGTCAGAAAATGGGAGCAATAATAGATTTAATTTTAATTAGACTTGTAGGTTCCTATTCATGCTATTGTATTATGATGTTTGTTCATAAACTTATGGCATGATGTTCTAGATCAGTTGAACATATTAAATAGAACTAAAGGACTATATGTGACTGTCATTTCAGATAAAGATGGAGACTCGTGGGTGTATCAGCAAAGTAAGAAGTTAAGGTCTCTTGCTGATCAGGATCCTAGCGTTAATTATCATTTGTCTTTTGTGTATGCCTTGTGTGGAATCAAAAGTCTCTCTGATGCTTGTTACAGCAACTATTTGAAAAGGTATTTATAACGTCCGGGCCCGGTTGCACAATACATTGTTAAATTTAACTTATATTTAGCTCAAAGGTAATTCATGGTTATTTTAACTCCAAGTTAAATCTGTTGCACAGAGATAACTGAGCGTTAACTCGTTGTTAAGTTCATGGTTAAATACTGAAAATTTAATTGTGGTATGGACCATGATTAAATATTTTACTATGAGTTAACTATGAACATTTTTGTCTTCTACATACCAAGAGCATTTAATTTGCCGAACAATTTTTATTTCTTTTGAAATTATTGAATATCATTTGTAATTTTACTTTTCAAAACTTTGGGATATTTTTTCAGTTCCTAAATTTATACCAAAACAGACATTGACACGGATGTCTGTAATGAAGGATTTATTTACACATCGCTTGACTACTTTGCTGATTTTTCTGGAATTCCCCGCAAAATACACTGAACATAAAACAACCACTACTTGTTTTATGCAATATTACATAATCAGACACAATAGCTCAAACGGTTTAGTCGCTACAAAGTAGATAAACGAGATAGATATCCAAGTTCGAGTCCACCAGTTGGCCGATATTTTTTTCTTTTCTCCTTTCTGTTCATTCTTAAAATACGTAATTATATTTCTATATTTTTTTGTTCATACTGAGGGAAGTACAACCAACTTGTAAATATACTATTTAAAATGACAACAGAATAAAAAATAAATGTTCTACTTAGATATATCGGAGATATATAAAGCCTAATGTGAAAGAATGCATTATGGATAAAGCTGGCTAACTATGAGCTAACAGTGAGTTGAAGTATTACCATGAGTTAATTCATAGTTACAGTATGTGCATCGTGTTTTGTTCATTTTCCACAATTGTGTTGTGGCAAAAGTACCTTGTCGCGCTGCTTGTGTAGTGGCAGAACACCGTGGCAGTTGTAGAATATTCGTCGTAACAAACAAGAGATCTGTAGTAGGGAGATTGTGGCGAAAATAAACATGTTATATAATCGTGACAAGTCACTATGTACCATGGCGGTGTCGTGGCAGTGTCATGATGAAAGTTTACCTGTATCAACGATAAAGGCACTATCAGCCAGTCGAATGTATGGACGTTAAAATACCAACGTGAATCCAGATCAGATTAACTTTGATTAATTAAAACTTAAGAAGAAATTAATAGATCTATATGATGTCTCAAGAGAAGGAATTTTATTCTGTATATTTTAAAATTTCAATCAAATTCATTATTTGCTGACAAGTTGCCCGTGTGTATGACGAATCTTTTATTACTTGACTTTCTACTTTATGGAAAAAATATGAATGCAAAGAAATTGTACAATCTAAGGAAGAAAAAAATATATAAACTAGATTCTTATGTATTTTCTTAAGATCTTAGTCGGCTGAACTTCCTTTTTGAAATCTAATTGGTCACTGTTTAATTTTGATAAACTTAAATACATGTAATTTGAAAATACTTTCATTACCTTTTCACATTCTGTCACTCTGTTTCTACTTTAAAGTGAAAGATGGAGAAATTACACAATTACCTTAATCTTTATCTTTTAATTTGATAATGAAGTATTTTATTCTGGGAACAAAGATCTACATATTGAAGATTAATTTTGATTAGGTTTAGGTCTGGGTAATTAGGGTGAGGTGGTTAAGGTCTGGGTAATTGGAGAGGGGTGTGGTGTAAAAAATGTTGGCTGTGAGATGAGGTTTGTAGGCCATGGTTATTTTTGTTTATGTTACTTGTTACATATTTACTTCATATCTAATGGAACAGTAGGCCTCACTGTTTAAAGGTAATGGATATAACTTCTAGTGTTTTTTTTTCAATAGTCTGAAAGACAGTGCAGATGCACCTGGTATGGAAATGGTGAAACTTTTGTTGTCAAGGAAAATGCAACACCATTCAGTGGAAGCCCTTGATCTAACGACACAGAATCCATTTGAACCACTAATAGATCAAGCCGTAACAGATAGAAATTTCAAAGCTCAACCATTACAAGTCATATGGAGGACTCAATTTCAACCATTCAATGTGGCACCAAAAAGGTTTGTATGTAGATCTTACAGATAAAACCACATTTTCTTAACTTTACCGAACCAAGATATGATAAGTGGCTCCATTGATGTATTGCATGTTTTGTGATCTGTTGACGTTTGTTCTCATGGTGCTACACATGTTCACAAATTTTGTTATCATATTAGACTTATATTAAAACACTACATTATCACCTCCGAAACAAAACTAATTAAGATATTGTGTGTGTGTGTGTGTGTGTGTGTGTGTGTGTGTGTGTGTGTATGTCTTTATGTGTGTTTAAAATGAAATTAAAAGTTTTTAATTTAATTTCAGATATTTTTCTTCTTTCATAGGTTAAGCTATGAAACAGATATATGTAGTTCCGACTTGAATCTGAGGATAACATCAGATGGCTACATAACAGGAGATATGCAAATGACATTACCACCAATCAGAGCGATCTACCTGAATCAACAAACTGGGTATATATAGAGTGAAACCTGTCTTGAGAGACCTCTCTCATAAACAACCACCTGTCTTATAAGACCACCATCAGAATGCAATTCTGTTAAATAGTTCTCTAATTTAACCTCTTTTGAGAGACCACTTGTCTTCTGAGATCACATTTCAGTTGCAGAAAAGGTGGTTTCTCAAAAGACAGGTCCCACTGTATTTCAATTTATTTGTGGTGGAGTTTCCCATTATTGTACAGGTTGTTACAGCTACATGTATAAATATAAAAAAATCTCAGATACCAAGGTATAAATCAATACAATGTCCAGTACATAGATACAAATCTGGTAAAAATGGACAAACATGGACCTCTGGAAACCAAGAGGTGGGATCAGGTGCCTTGGAGGAGTAAGCATCTCCTGTTGACCGGGCATCTCCTGTTGACCGGTCACACCCTCCATGAGTCCACAGTCCTAAGTCCTTTTTTTCTGCTAAATTCATGTCCATTTCACTCAAATTCTGCTGAATATATATTAATTATCTGAAAAGTATTGAAATTTTCCTAAAGCAGATGGCAAGTATGTTTCTTTTAAAAAATATGCAAGAAAGGTACTGACTTTTATCGGATGTCAAAACATCTGTCTTTCTATTTATCTGTCTGTCTTAAATAATGGCTCTTTTTTCACCCCTGTATCTTGATGTGAAAATGTCATTTTTTTAATTGATAAATTAAATATTTTGTGATGATAAAAATAATGATTAAACTTCCAAGGATTTTTTTTAAGTTTTAACCATAAGGCCATAGAAACTTGTCCAAAAATCTGGAAATAAACTAATTTCATGTTGATTTTTAGCTCTCCTGGACGAAAGTCTAGAGAGATAATGTATACCCCCAGTGTTGTCGTCAGTTAACTTGGCCTACATCTTTTTAACTACAAGGAACCACACTTTGATATTTCACATATTGATTCCTTATGACCAGTGCCTTCATTTGGTACCTTGACTATTGACCTAGTAACCTTGACCTTAGACTTTGAACTACTTTTCAAAAACTTTAACCTCGACTTTATCTTATAAACCATGAGGGATAGGGCTTTGATATATCATAAATAGGTTTCTTATGACCAGAACTTTCATTTGGTATCTTGAATTTTGACCTACTGACCTTGATCTTGGACTTTTGACCTCCTTTAGCCTTGGCTATAGCTTTTAAACCATGATGGATAGGGCATTGATATTTCACATGTAGATTTCTTATGACCAGGGCCCGAAGTCACCAAATTTACTCAGTACTCAAGCTCAACTAACTTTTGGCGATTTTAAGGTAAAAACATGCAAACTTTATTCTGTAATTGGACATGTTTGTATATTGATGGCATACAAATGTAAGTAATGATAAAAATTATTGCCCATTTAAAGAAAACGTCAGAAAAATAAAAAATATGCTTGAGTACGTACTCAAATCTTGAGTACCGTACTCAACGTATTTATTTGTTTTTTAAACGAAGATCATAAGTGTGACGCAAAAATGTATATGTAAATGATTAAAAATAATAATATGTTTCCTAATCACTAAAATCCAAAAGTTTTATAAACAATTTTGTAGTCAAAATAATGAAATAAAAGTTGAGCTTGAGTATTGAGTAAATGTGGTGACTTCGGGCCCAGAGATTTCATTTGGTACCCTCATGAATCTGGGCTGAAGGAATGAAAATATAAACTGATCCTTTGACCTTGAAACCTAACAACTGTAGGTCAGATAACTATTTTAATCATTTACACCCTTTGTTGTCTTCTGCAAACTCTTGTAAACAAGAGTCACTCAGGTGACCTTATGTCATTGGTCTTTGTCTGTCATCTGTTGTGTGTTATCTGTAGTTCCTTAAACAATTGAATATTTCTATTTCATTAATGTCACAGCTTCTATATGTCAGTGTACTTAGATTATTTTTATCATACTCTGACTTTACTTTCACTCTCATCTGTAATAACTCTGCTTTTTAGCTCGCCTTTTCGAAGAACAGAAGAGCTACTGCTGTCACTACTTCCCTGTTGTTGTTGGTGTCATCCTTTTTCTGTGTTAAGCTTTTTGTTTCAATCCATTGTGGGCAAAGTACTTCACACGTACATTGCCTAGGGTCATTATTCAACAATGCAGGGGAATACTAGTTGTTGTGGCTTAATTTTGACTAAAATTATAACAAGCATAAAACAGGCGAGCTGTATGGTCTCCCTTCACGACCAACTATTTTGACATCTTAAAGCTGAAGTTATACATATCATAACATGCATAATTATTCTAATTCAAATGAAGATACATTAGAAATGTTTTTGTTTTCATCTTATTAAATTGTTTTGGTTTTTTTTCATTTTAGAGAGCTTACATTTAAAAGTGTCCCAGGGGACACTGAGCCATGGATCTCCATGAAAAACTGTGATGGCAAGCTTGATGAAGGTCTGTATTATAGTCTTGACATGAAAAAGTCACAAAAGCAAGACATAGGTGTTGAATTTCCGATGGCTATGTCGTCAAACTTTGTGTCTAGCTCCAACATTAAGTTTTAGTTACCAACCTGGTGTTCACTTAATATTGGTACTAGGTTTGTGATATTTGGCTTGAACGTTCCTTAGGGGACAAGCATTGATGTTGTGAAGTTAAATTTTGAAAATCTTTTTTTTATTGCTTGGAATGTTTAATGTTTATGACATAATTTTCTTTTTTTGCAAAATTTGCTGTGTTTAGCTCCAGTGTTAAGTTTTTGTTACAGGCTTGTTGTTCATTTGATATCAATGCTAGATTGGTGATATTTGGCCTGACCATTCCTTGCGACCTAGCATTGATGTTGTGAACTTAAATTTGAAAAATCTTTTTTTTTTATTTTTGGAATGTTTAATGTTTTTGGGCATAGTGGTTTTTTGGGGGTTTTTTTTGGCATAAATTTGCAGATCAATTTTAGGTTTTTGTTACAGGCATGCTCTTCATTTGATATTTTAACTAAATTGGTTATATTTGGTCTGGATGTTCCTGGGGGTCTAGCATTAATGTTTATGTTTAGGGTCTAGCATTAATGTAGAGAAGTTTAATTGGGAATAATTTTTTTTTTCAGTTTGGACAAACTGTTGCAAAAAGTTGCTGTGGTGTTCAGGCCAATGTTAAGTTTTCAATAGGGTTTTTGTTCTTGGTAAATGATGGTGTAAGGTCTCTGTTAATTTAGAAAGAGATTCCATTAGGGTAAAGCATCAGTGCTAATTGATGTGCATTAGGGGCCCCCTTAATTTATTTTTTAATATATTTCTTGAAAATCATTCGCATTTCTACACTTAAACTATAGACAGTTTAACCTGGATATAACAAATTTCTGGGGACCAATAAATGATTTCATTCTAAATGGGTATCGTATTATGTTTCAGTGAGCAGTAGTGTACATAGCATACATCATCCAGGTGTACATGTCTACATTTTCATGTACACAACACTCTCAGTTTTCACCTATAATTATTCAACTCAACATCAATATTTATCAAATAAGTTATTATATATGGAAAATATACCAAAATACATTACAGCTTATATTGTTTGGGGCAATCATAATCAATGAATAAAATGTCCAAAAGTCACCATGAAATGAACAAAACACAGCATTATTATTGTATCTAAGAGCTTGCTAATGGTGGGAAAAAGTCACTGAGCGTGTCTGCTTGAGTTTGTCCCATGATACTTTGCCAACAAACACATCTAAGTCATTTGAACACTTGAAAATATTGTCAATAACTTTGACACTCCCTAGCATCCCTATCGCTCACACTGATGATTTTGTCAGACTCACACTCACTATCTACTTCACTGTTGTTTGTGCTTGCTTAGTGTGATTTAACAAAATTAATTATGTCGGATTATGTGACAACTTCAATTGGTCAGCACTTCTGGCTTGGTATTATGTGGGTTTAAATCAACACAAATAACACTCGGGGGACTCTTTCATAATTTTGTATTACACAGATTTTCGTACATGTAGTAACAGATTCGTAGTACATGTATACAGGTTAATTCAATCTGGATAAAGAACAATATTTCAAGGGGGATTGAATTCCTATTCATGATAAACAAGTTTTTGTATCATCTGAGTTCATATTAAGTGGTTCAGACTGTCTTTTGTTGTTATGGGTAGACTCACTCATTGGGGTATCATTGGATCTTAGGGGCCCTGCACGACCCCCTGAAATTTATGTTTTTTTACTTATAACCTAAAAGCTATTCACACTCCCACTGTTAAACTTTATATAATATTTATTGTCATAGGGAAACACATTCATTGGTATATTTTGGGGTATGCCCACCCCCTGGAAGATATATATTTACTTGTAACTTTAAAACAGTCACAGGCCCATCATTAAGCCATATATATTATCTATTGTCATAGGGAAACACATTCATTGTTATATTTGTGTGTCCTGCACCACCCTCTGAAAAACATGAAAAATATTTGTTTACTTAAACTTAAAAACCAATCACAGCCCCACCTTTAAACCATAGGTTTTATTAATTGTTATGGGGAAACACATTGAGTGGTGTATGTTGTTGTCCTTTGGGGTCCTACCCCGCCCACTGAAGTATATATTTTTGCTTATAACTTAAAAACCTTTCATACCACCACCCTTATTTCTATAGGGAAACACATTCAGTGGTGTATGTAGGGATCTTGCCCCACCCTCTGAAACATATAATTTATAATTTATTTTACAGAGTTTTTCAATATACCAACAATGGCAGAAGTCTATAAAGATCCCCAAACCGGAACTACAGTACATATGAATATGCCAAACCTTTCAAGATTGTCAACAAGTATTCACTACAATTACACAGATGACAAAGCCCTTGAGCAAAATATATGCCATCTACACTGGACAGGGCCAAATGGAGAGAGGGCCAAGATCAGTGTGACAAACAAAATGAAGCTTTACTATTATGAGGTTTGATATCTTTTTGGTCTGTCAACTGTTGAAGCTGCACAGAAGCATTTATATATATATATATATATTCCTTGAGGTAAATGAGGGGATATTTTGGTTGATTTTATCTATCTGTTTATCTTTTATGTCTTGTTTACTTCATTTCTATTTTCCTCAAACAATTTTTTTTGTCCCACATTTGGGAGGTAGGGACACTAGTTTTGTGTCTGTCCATTCTTCTATCTTTCCATACTTCCATCGGTTCTTGTGCAGGCCATATTTAGGTCATTCTTTACTTAGGCTTTCAAAATTCTGATGTAGACACAGTGTCACTTGCAAAAAAGTGTGCCTCGCCACCATTTCCCTCTATTGATTTCATTTGTCCAGGCCATATCTTAGTTGTTTTTTCACCTTACCTTTCCATTTTTGGTACAGGATACATCTAAAGTATTCTGAATGTCACATAAAATATCATACTCCCACTGCCCTTATCTATTTTAGTTTTCTTCAGTCGGCCATAAGGTCATATTTATTTCATTTCATCAACTATTGTAAAATAGTATAACCTGGTGGGGTGGAGTAAAGTGAACATTTTTTTGACATGGGAAGTGATAAAGCATAAAATTAAATATGTTAAAATTACACTGGCTAGAGTAACCATTCCTACTTGTTGCCATATATTAGAGAGTATCCAGCAAGAAATAAAACGTTTTACTCATTCAGCTTGTCATAACCGAAAAGTCAGTTGAATCTTCGGTATGATAATCAAAAGGTTACTCCGCCCCGCTATCTTATGTGAATCGAACAATACGTGTAGGCTCATTTTGTGCAGATATACATCTTCGGTAGGTGGAGTGATTTTGTTGATTATGTATCCTGACAGTGTGCCCATGTGGTGGGGTTTTCAAATCCTTAATTTAGGTTAGTGTTACTCTTAATCAAATTTGATATTTGATTTTATATCATGTTTATCATTTAGGTCTTAGATGAGTTTGAATTTTGACATTTGGTAACATTGCTAGAAGACTGGGACTTTGAAATCATCACAAATTACATACTTTTAAGGAAGATGTTTTTCATAAAATTGTGTACTGAACTTACTGTTATCCATTTGTTGAGAGAAATAGAATAGAAAAAAAGAGTTTTGATCAAACGTTAAAAATTGACAAATGTTTCTTTGTTTTATCTAAATTATCTTTCTAATTTTCGGAGGCTCTATGTCAGAGTGGTTAGAGCATGGAACTTTGAACCATGAAGTCTCACTTCTGGCCAAAGCATGTTCGATCCCCGCTGGAACCTACACTGATTTTTATGAGAAAGTTTGCGAGTTTACTTGCGGAAGGCCGGTGGTCTCTACCCATATAACTGAGTTCTTTCCTCCAACATTAAAAAAATGGTCACCACCATATAAATGAAAAACCGTTGTGCAGTTTAAAACACGATTCATAATTCAAATTAAAACTCTATGTACTTTTCTAACATTTTATGTTTATTGGTATGATAGATATAAAGTGGTATAGATTGGTGTCAGTGGATTGTCAGTTTGTTGTCTTGTTGTTATAAATACTATAGCAACATGCTGAAAAGAAAACATTCAAATGCTTCAGTGTCTTTGTCTCCTTCTGTATTGTATTCAGTAATACAGTGGAAGCTGTCTTGAAAGACCACTGTAATTTAAGGCCACCTGTCAAGAAAGACCACTTTAGTAAAATCACCTGGTTAAACATTTCTTTCATTATGACCTCTCTTTAGAGATCACCTGTCTTGAGAGTAGACCAAATTTCCATGGCAGATAGAGAGATCTTTCAAGACATGTCCCACTGTAGACTGGTCTAAGACAATCGAATAGAGCATACCTTTTACATACATAGGGGTGAAAGGAATAAGCATCATATTAAGATTTGTGTTGTCATATTGATCACTACAGAATGTGAAAAGGGAAATAAACCAATCAGATTACAGTCCAGAAAAGAAAGAAGAGTTGCATGGTTTACTTAAGATGTGGTTTCTTAAAGGATACCATATGGACTTTAAGGTAAAAATTCATTTTTATGTCCTCATTGAAGATTTGTTCCTTCACATATTGTACTGGAATAATGTCTTAAGTTTTGATTTAAACAAGTTGTTTAGGAATCAAAATGAACTGAACTAAACACTTAAGGTTTAGTTGAATTTGTTGGATTAAAATTCCTCTAGCTAAAATGAAAATCCAAATGCTAAATTAAGATTGGAGAACAATCAACAATATTTATTCTAGAAAAGATACCAAGTAAATTAGCAATTAAATTTATACTTTCTATAGAGGAATTTTAATCCACCAAAGTGTATAGTTTCAAATTTTACACTTTAAGTTACCTTTTTACTTTGGAACAAATTTGATCATGCAATCAAGACTTTTTTCTATTATTTTGATGGATTAAAAATACATGTATTATCCATTAACAATAAGAAAATAATACAGGAAGTATTTACATACATGTTATTTCCTTCATTGCAAGTGTACAGAACGATTGTATACATATTTCAATAACAAGTCAGTCATTGTGTGACCCAAGTGTTAACCGCTTTACTTTTTGGCATAGCAATACTTGAATATTTAAGAAACCTTTCTATGTATTTGTTAGACAAGTCTTCCCTGAAGATTGAAATTTCAACATATGAATGAATAAATAAAGAATAGAATATTGGAGTGCGACACAGCCCTTGTTTTTGATTTTTTTTTTACTTGGACCTTATCCATCAACATGTATTGTACTTAATATAAAGTTTTATATTTATAAATGTAAATATGATAGATTTCAACTATCAATTAATGCATGTATTAACATTTTGAAATGAAATTATCTAACATATAAAAAATCTTTCAAAGGGCAAGTAAAATAGAGACTTTCTATTCTTTATGGCTGAAATGGGCACCAGCCTTAAATATTCAAGAAAGGTAATTTACTCCTAATTTTTGTTCTTTTTCTATTTTACTGGCAGTATAAAAGGTTATTTTGATTTTTAATTTCTCAGACTAACTTATAAAATGTGAACACAAGTACAAACAAATCAACAATACAGAATTGTACATACAGTTACTTAGTCAGTCTCTCTCTCTCTCTCTCTCTCTCTCTCTCTCTCTCTCTCTCTCTCTCTCTCTCTCTCTCTCTCTCTCTCTCTCTCTCTCTCTCTTATTTCTTATCTTTTATTAAATCTTAAAGTTATTCATTACTATAAAACAAACAAAAATCACAGAAAGAAACTTAAAACATAAGACTAGGCCTACATCCTTAGCACACTGTACATGCCCATAATGCAATAGATCTAGGTCATGTTATGAAAAGAAACACAGGCCACAGAAATGAAAATTCGCCTATTAGTTATGTTGCTTGTAAGTTGAACAGAAAAAAGAGAGTTAGGTTTAGTACAATTCTGTCAAACATGTCTGATAAACAGCTTGCTTTGCCTCACCATATATTCCTGTCAGAAACAATTCGTCACTCGTGTCGTGTGAAATCGGCTCTCATTTCACCTCAAATCCTATTTGCTAATTCCCAGGCCCATCTTGTTTTTCACAACTTGTAATGTCAATGCGGAGCATAAGTAGTGTTCATAGGTTTCTTAGTAAATTGACGGGATACTCTATATAATTAGGCCTTATTGTGTTTGTGTTATAAACTATATAATCAGCTGTTAAATACTGAAGTCGGAATTGATCTACATAACATATGGGTCTATTATAATTTATATGCCTTCACAGATTTTCCATAACGAAGGTGCAGATAATTTTCTTTTAAACAGACCAATAAAAGTTTATTTCACAACATAATCTGCATTTGTCTTGTTTCAATTTGAAGGATTTGTTAGTTTATACTCACAAGTTTTTAACTAACTTAATTTTTTGCCACTATTGCAAACCAATCTTGAGTTCTGTGTCTCAATGATACAAACAACAAATAAAAGTATTTGATTTGACATTTGTCTGTGTAAGTTTACAGTAAAAATTCACAACATGTCTAAAATATTATAGTTTTTCATGCCCCAGGCCTGAAAGATCTGCTGGGGGCTTCTAGTGTTTGGATCATCTGTCTGTCTGTCCATAATTCCGTCCCGCTTACATATAAAGTGTAATATCTCAAATTTGGATTGTGATACAGTAAACAAATTTAGACACTAAGTTGATCTAAGGGTTGCTTACACTTCACTGACATCACATGCCCCTGGTGGGGGGTTAGGGTCAAGCTGTAGGGCATTCCAATATTTAATTAAAGTTTGGATTGTGATATTTAGGGAGCAGGGGTATTTGTATTTCACAAACACATATTGTTCCAATGATATGGTTAAATTTAGGATGCAAGTTGTTGAATTTTGAATTATGTTCTATATGGTTTTGTTTAAAATTTGACTCCAAGATCATAATAAAACTGTTTTTTTTTTTCATGCTCTGCTCCTTTTCTCTACCAATCAATAATAACAAACATAAGTTTTGTTTTGTGGAGAATGCATTCAGCTTGGAGTTAAGCACAAAAACTGTTTTATAACCTTGGGCTGTGGTCCCAATCTTTTGAGGGGATTTAATAAAAGAAAAACTGATAATTTAATACTGAGTTGTGGGACTTCCATTAATGACTCACAGCTAGTGGGTATCTTGTTCTCAAACATATCTTGTATTTTGTTCTGCAGAATTTGACAGTTATCATGAACAGCAAAGAAAAGGATGAGATGAAAAACAAAACAGGAAGTAGAAAAAAGACCAAAATAGATTACAGTGCAAGATATGGTAGGGTGATGTTCAGTGTCAAATTGGCAGAGGCACCAGTATCCTTTGGGAAATGTCTTTTACTACATATTGACATAAACAGAAAGGAGTTTTACATGGTAGTGTATAAAAGATTTGTGTACTGTAGGTGCAATCAAATGAAAAACCGACGTCTCATCGCTCAAGTTTTCTGATATGTCTGAGTAATCTTTTGTTGGTTTTTACCCTTCTGCCAGTTAGTGTTTGACTTCCGCAATCTTGAATGTCTTTCAAATGGTAAAGCAGTTTTAACTCATTTTTGTAATCAAAACAGTCGCCAAATCTCCAGAATTTATTTTGAGCATACTTAGAGATTCTATCCTTTTCATAATGATGAAAGGAATGGTTTATTTTCTGATTTTGTGTGTTCATTGTGCTTGTTATGTTTGTAATGTTTACATCCATTTACCAATCAATAAACTTAAATAAACAAGGAAGATGCATCTTCAGTGATGAAACAGAACACACCTACAAGTTCACTTGTATGTAACCCCACACCAGTTGCCATTAAATTTCCCAAGCAACGTATCAGAAGATTGGAGCAATAAGAGATCAGTTTTTAATTAGGTTGCTGTGTCTATTACTATTTGAACACATACATGCAGCATAATTACTTAAATTGCCAGCCACACAAACTGGCATTATCTTTGCTACTATCATTTTAATTTGGGATGTAATTTTTAAAACAGTACAATTTTTGTCAAGGGAAACATTGTATGGATAAAAGAAAGAAGGAAGAAAAAATTATGAAATTCTGAATTTTGAAGATATACATGGTGTAGTTTAAAAATCCATGTAACACTTATCTACAACATGTATTTATTTTTTCAGTTCATCAACTGCTCGAGTAGAAATGCTTTTGTAGAACCAAAAATTCACGCCTTTCAACCTTTCAGCTGTTCACCTGGTGTAAACATGAAAAATGGATATCTGAATGCAGCAGAGATATATTGTGAGAAAGATAAAGGGAAGTAAGTAGCTTTAAATTTCAGTGTCAGAACTTCACGGTCCTAAAAGAGTTTAAGAAATCATGATTATCAAGATTAGACTTTAAGTCACAAAATGAATTGCAGGTGTTGTGTATTTCCTTTGTCAATGTTTGTATATACTCAGTATTATCTTAGCTGTAATAGGAGTTTTATGCCCCCTTCATAGAAGGAAGGATGAGCATGTTGCTTTTATAATTTCCTTGCCATGTGCAATCTACATTTAAGGTCATTTTATACTGACCCAGGAGCTTTAATCTGGCTTAGTCAGTCAAATGCTTGAGTTTGATCATGAGGTCATTAGTTCGAGTCCAGCTGGTGGCAGGTTGTTTCCTGTCCTTTGAATGAGACAATTAAAACTGAGGTCCTGTGTCTCCAAAAGCTATTGACACTTAAAATAACCTTCACTGCTCAATGACCATAAGTGCCGATCATAGGCTAAAATATGAAGCCCTTCACCGCCATTTCGTGACGTCTCCAAATGAGTGAAAGATTCTTGAGTGGAACATTAAACAACAATAAACCATCATACTGACCCAGAAAATACATCAGAGTCAAATGAATGCTTAATCATGATTTTTAGGATTTTCTTTGTTTTTCTAGGAATTTATATGTCTACAATCAAGAAGGCGAACATATTGATGAATTTCATGGACGAAGGCACCAAAGAGATTTAAACCATTATCCTAAAGCTGTAATAGGAACAAAGATTATCTTTATTGATGGAGAGAAAAGGTATATGTATTTACTACTAAAGGTAATCATTGCTCAAGGACTGCTTGTGGCATTGTAGTGTTTGAGTGCATTTGTTTGATTTAAGGTTTAAATTAGACTCTCAACACCTGTTTTGTAAGCTTCAGGTATTAACTATTCTATTTACAGGTGCTTGTTTTGTTTATTTGTTATTTTATGCAATGCTAAGAAATTTTCAGTCATTTTATAACAGCCAGGTTTGATATTTCATTGATAACACGTCAGCTCCATAAAATCTATGGAAAGCACATACCACATCGAGGAAAAGAATTTTCTTGGAGAAAATGGAAATTTACCTTATTCATGCTGATGATGTTCTTACCTTTTTGTCTCTCTCCTTAGGATATGGTGGCGAGATAACGGGGACTTTTATGAGCCAAATGATCTCTTGGAAGTTGAGGATATATGTGGTACATTTGGCCACATTCTTATCCTGAAGAATGATTATGGATTAAGATTTGCTTCTGTGTTAACAGATGAGATAATACTGATGAAGATAAACGTACACAAAGATACCCCACGGTAAGTATAAACATACAGTATACTGACAAAAGTAGAGTATGATTATTAATTTTCTCTATCTATTTCATATAAACCTGAAATATTGTAAATAAACATAGAAATTAAAGTTTATGACTCACAGAAATAGACACAGTTTAATACCTCATGTTGGAATTTTTAAAGATTTTTGCAAAAAAAAAAATTGTTTCAGATTGCTTACTCTGTGATTCTGTCTTTAATTCTGTGATCACAGAAAAACACTGGCCATACATGATGTTCATTTTTTCTGTTGTCAAGATTCAGGAACTTTAATAGAAAATTAAATTCTACATGTCACAATTTCCTATTAATATTAAAAAGAGACATTAACATGTTGTATCCTGCAAAACTCATCAGAACTTTAACATGTTTAAAATGAAACGATGAAAATTTATGTCAAAACAAACACAGAAACTTCAAAAAATTAATAATTGATAGTTAAAATTATATTGAAATTGAACAGGAAATGACTGTGTAATAGTTTTTTTTAAAAAAATGTGGTTTTATATGAAATATATAGAGAAAAGTCGAAATGGTTCTCACTTTGTCACCCGACTGTATGTATGTACATGTAATGTATGTGATGGTCTAGTGTTAGAACGTTTGCTCTTCACACAAAAAGTTTCTCGGTTTGGTTCCTGTAACTATGTATAAAAAAATAGAAATGACTGTTCCTTCACCGAAAGCTCTGTAGAACATGTAGAATCACAAAAATTTGTGATGGTTGAAATTTAATTTATTTCATTGTTTTCATTTTTCAAAGAAATATAACCTTAACATATATTTACAAAAATTACCCCATATAATATTTTTTTATTTTTGTTTTTTTTTAAATTAATGACAACAAATTTGTTTTATTATTATATGATATTTGATATTTTTTGATTCCGTAGTATATACTCACCAAATGTTCACAATAAATTATGGTTTTGCAGATGAAAGATATGTTTTGATTTATCAGTACTCTCAGAATGCCTGTTTGTAATGTTCTCACAGGTAGAGGACATGTATTGATTCATCGTTACTCTCAGAATTCTTGTTTTTATTACCAAATACTATGGTAACATGGAGACATTATCATCCAACAGGACACTCAAGTTGATGGTCAGTGAGAACCGGGAACAACTAAATGGTCATTTTCAGTACTTAGAGCTCCTGGGAACAGATCATGTATTAAGAAATGGAATAAAGTATTTGAGATCAGCCATGGCGATTGATAATTTTCTGGTCATGTTTAGTGTCCAAGAGAACAACAAGATGTAAGTATCGTAAAATGTTAGCTACAATTACTGGTGCATTATCAGCCTGATGGATTATAATATATGGATTTATTTCAAGAGTCGAACACACTACCAAACTCAGCCAGACATATGGTGACGTATCCACATGATCCATATGAGTTAAACATACAATGACATAAATGGGGATCATACCACTACAGTTGTATGCAAATTGATTAATAACTCAAAACCGATAGGCTTTTTGTATACAAAGGTAGGAAAAAGCTGTCAGGAATTATATAAGCTAGGAACATTTTGACAATATTTCAAGGTCAAGAGATCAAAGGTCAAGGTATATATATATAAATTTATAATATATATATATATATATATATATATACATATATATATATATATATATATATATATATATATATTATATATATATATATATATATATATATATTAATGAATTTTAAAAATAGATGTAGTATATAAAATTCACTAAGTAGTTACCCAAAAAGAAGTTGTAACAAAAATAAAAATTGTTCACCTTACGACCTCTGGTAGCTGATAACCTCAGTCTCAGACAGGATATGCTATACATGCTTTACGTAAGTCTTTGCACATGTTCAACGTTTCACTCAATTTTCAGATATTTTTGCACTCGAATAAGTAGATTTCAATGCTACTTGACCTGCTGGACATGAGGAAATTTTTATGATTGATGACAAGTGGGTTGCCTTCTTTCAGTGGTCTTAAATTACTAAACTATTATAAATGTATTTACAAATTTACTTAATATATGAATTCACCTTACTGATGCGGAAATAGCAAAAGCACATGGTTTTTAAAATCAGTGTCAGAATGCTTAGAAATGTGTATTGGTTCAGACCTGAGAAAAGAATATGTACCAATATTAGATAAACATTTAAATGAATTAAGACAGTGGGGCCATATGAATATTATAAATATGTAAGCATCACAACCTGGATCAAATATGATTATAGACATAATTTGTAATAATACCGATAGCATTATGTTTTAAATATTATCAACGATACCAAAATTAAAAGTTTTATTAAAGATATCAAAACTAATTCTCAAGAACTTAATATTTCTGTCAATAAGACTTCATCAGTTAAGCCCAAATTAGTAGAGCTAAATGACATTTTATAATGTTTATCATTTTATATTTAGCGACTATAAATGCAGTTTTCAGGTCATCTAAGCCAAAGGCTTAGGGTGGCCTACTGCAATTGTCTTTTGTCTGTTGCCCTGTATCATCTTACATTTACTTTTTGATATATCTAACATCATCTCAAGAACCAGTCAGACCAATTTCAATCAAACTTTGCAGGAAGTATACCCATGTTAAGCCGCATAAAGTTTGTGAATAAAAAGGGGCTAGGACACAATAGGGGTATCAAAAGGGGCCGAATACGATCTTCTTTGATTACTTTCAAATACTGTATGCATGATTGTAAATACAATATCTACAAAGTTTGCGAATGAAAATGAAATCTGTCCATGAATGAGCCACTGGTTTGTGTTCACTGTTATTTATTGTAATTTATCTTGCTTAGGTGACACAATTTGTTCATATGAATTGGAAGTAATATGATACTTAGTGGTATTTTGTCAAAACAAAAAATGATTTTAATACTTTCAGTACTTCAAATAATTTCATTCCTAAAACATGTTATAAAATTAAATTGTTACATATTTTTGTCCAGAATATTTTTTAGGAAAATAAAATCATTTTATTCTTTTTCTAGTTACTTAAAGTTTACCAATTTCTGGATATTTTAATGTTGGTCCATATCAGACTTATGCAAGTATATAGCAGGAATAGAAAAGCAGTACCCCCAGTAGCCCATGGCGAGTGAAAACTGAGCTGGGCTAGTAGATTTCACAATGTGTTTGCCCAGGTAGCTACTGAAAATGTTTGGGTATATCTTGCACTTTCACAAATTTCAACTGATATTCTTGTAAACTGAGTGTACCTTGCCACATGTAGCTAGTGTATGAACTACTTTAAAATAATTTTTCATAGTAAGATTTATAAATAGCATGTAATAGGAAGAGAAAATTTCTGGGCTTTCAGACATACAACTGGGCCCCCACAAATCCTGACATACGAGCCCATATGGCTCCTTGATTGCAGAGTTTATTTTCTATCCCTAATGTAATTTTCCTCAACCTCTTTTATTGAGAATTATCAATAAATTGTTGCTTGTGTGAATTTTGGTTTGAAAATAGTGATTGTTATCATACATTTGCATGCACCCGTTACTGTTAAAAACACTGATATATGAGTGTATATCCTGTCAGCCACTGTAATAGTGTATCATTGTATGATAACAATGTTTCTTTTGGAAATATATGTTCATATCATGTTTGAGCTCAACTGATGAAATCTAACTGACAGAAACAATCATTTGAGCAGTTGTTACGGTGTCTTTTGTTAAGCTGAAAGTTTGGTGTTGTTAATATTATTCACACAGGTCTGTAGCAGGGACACACTACTTAGCTATTGTATGTGTAATTTGAACCTATGGTGAGACAGTTTTCTTGACACAATAAATTAATTTGTGAACCAAATTTACAGTGATGTTTGCTAATCTGAATTATTCTTTATTCAGTGAACATGAAGTCACAGTCACCTTGTTTCTTGAGCTACCTGGCTTTGCCACAAGTGTTTGTTTTCTTGATGATAATGGTAAGTAGTGGCTTAAAACACGCATATCTGCATATTTATCTGTAATATCTTGTAGGTTTTATTTCATTTTTAGCGCATGGGAAAAATGTAAAAACAATTATACAATGGATTTGATGAAAAAATATTAAACATTTGGTGAATGTTTTAGACAATTACTTTTCTGCAGTAACATTAGTTATTATTTCACTTACCTTTACACACACACACACACGTACACACCTATATATATATATATATATATATATATATATATATATATATATATATATATATATGTATGTATAATATTTTATCTGTTGTCCTTTCGTCTGTTTGACACATTTTTGTTCAGGTTTAAAAAAATCGTTTATTTCCTAATATCTATTGTATCAGTGACACATAGTTTGTCCGTGGTCAGAATTCACCAGTATTGGCCTGATTTATGATGCATAAAAATCTTATTGCATGACTCACCTTTCAATGGCCGTGGTGTTTATCTTACATGTATTGTTTTACTTTCAGTGGGATTTCTTTGCACGTGGACTCAACATGAAATGTCATGTTACAACTACAGAGAGCATTTGTTCCAGTATGATTACAAAGGGAGATTACTTGGGGTTCTGCCATTTCTAGGAAAAGGTACAAAATCTTATTGTCCAGTATATCTACAAAAGAACGAAGGACTTCACTCAAAATTCCCTGAACTCGGACAACAAGGCTGGCATGTGGTCATTAAAGATGGACATGCAGGCATAATGGCTGTGAAACTCAACAATGTCTTATAATTTAGAAAAAGAAAAATTCATATCACAGTACCACTGAACTTGATGAATACTCAATCTCATTTTATATTATTTCTGTACGGTAACATATGAAATATGTGTCGCATCTATAAAATGTCATATGTATTGCTCATGTTAAGGACTCTTTAGAAATGCATGAAATATCCAAACATATTTTCAGTACATATTTAACATTTTTGGCATCTTATTTTTTAACTTTTTGATGGGAAATCAACAGGGGATGCTTACTCCTCCATGGCACCTGATCCCACCTCTTGGTTTCCAGAGGTCGCTGTTTGTTTATTTTTACCGGATTTGTATCTATGTCCTGGACATTCTATTGATTTATACTTTGGTATCTGAGATTTTTATATTCCAGAATTGACCGACAGAATTGCCAGTAGTGCACTTTAAAGCTCATTTCGGCTCTTGTTCATTTCAAACTTCATGGTAACTTGGTGAATAAATCAACTAAGTCAACTTCAGTTTATTGTCACATGGACCTTGGTTTTGGAAAATTGATCTTTATTGTATATACTTATGCATGTTAAGTTAATTTTTTTAATATTTCCTATTCAATACCAATAATATTCTTAAATACTCAAAATGTGGATTTACTGTTTACCTGAATGTGATAGATACAGACATTGTCAAAGGAAATCATCACAAAATTATTCTCAAACAGAAAAATACAAAATATCCTTTATGGTTTAAAAGTCAAAAACTGTAAGTCTGTCATTAATTTTTGTGGACATATATACTATGAAGTGTGTTTGTGTATACTGCTAAGTATACTGTGCTTATTTGTGTATATATATAAAAAATAAACAGATGTACACATACACACACACACACACACACATATATATATATATATATATATATATATATACATACATATATATATCACATCTGTTTGTTTTTTTTGTTTGTTTTTAAAATGTGGTGTTATAACTTGTTTTGCATTAACCTTTAAAATCTTTAAAAATAATTTATCCAGGTTATGATTGTTTATGTTAAATGAAAGATTTAAGAAAAAGTCTGAATGCTTACCTTTTTGGTAAATGCTAACGTTTTCTAGTTGAGTACATTCCATATATGTGTCAGCAAATGTATCTTTCTGTGATAAACTTTCACTGACAATTCATATTTTTATCATATTCTGTTTTGTGTGGTGTGACCATTGCAACTTGGGGATATATATATATATATATATATATATATATGGAGCTTTAAAATCTGTATTTCTGTATAATTTGTTTGAATTCCATTGACGAGTATGTGATACAAATTAATCTGTGGTAAATCTAATCAACTGTTTACACGTCACACACATGATTTATAAATAAATAATTATTTATATTTATACATTTTATGATCAATAAATAATTTAATTTTTTTTTGTATTTGTTTTCTTTTTTTAAGTGCATGATAATATTGCATGCAATATACAAATCTGGTGATGTTGGACAAAAATTGACCTCCGATAGAACAAGAGTTGGGATCAGGTGCCATGGAGGAGTAAGCACATCTTGTTGGATGGTCACACTCACCGTGAGTCCACAGTCAAATTCATATGAATGTAGACGAAAATGAATATGTGGTTTCATATACTTCTTTAAAAACAATAAATACACCTTTTGAAATATTTCCATGAAATATCGGGGTTCAGTTTGTTATATGATATTCTTGATATTTTACATTTCCATGGTGTAAATGTTTGACGGGCGGTAGACAAGAAGTCCCTATGGGGATTCTATGATTTACATGAACGTACCGAGCCGGCCTGGCTCAGTCGGTAGCGCGCTCGACTCTGGATCGTGAGGTCGTGAGTTCGAGACCCGTCGGCGACAGGTTGGTTTCCTGTCTTTCGGATAAGACAGTAAAAGCTGGAGGTCCCGTGTCACAGTAGGTGTTGGCACGTTAAAGAACCTTACTGTTCAATGGCCGTAAGTGCCGAGCATAGGCCAAAATTTGAAGCCCTTCACCGGCATTAGGTGACGTCTCCATATGAGTGAAATATTCTCGAGTGGGACGTTAAACAACAATAAACAAACAAACAAACATGAACGTACAGAAAAGAATTGAGTGCGAGTTTGCTTTTATTGTTTTTAGCACGGTGGAGACTTGTCTCAACTTTACTAATGGTGGGAAAGTCTTTCAGTGTATTTGGGGTATAATGCAGAGTGGTAAGAACTTGGCTTTATACCAAGCGTTGTCATCTGTAGCAAGCACAGTACAGGAACTGCTTAAATCTTCCTTGATTTTTCTGAGAATGTCGGTGTACAATCAGACGGTCGATGGCATCTTTTCAGATACATTGTGACCGGCTTCTGTTTTCCACCATGACAACTGGTCAAAATATAACAGAAACATTTTATCACAAGATGGGTGACAGTTAAAGATAATTTAATGAATTAGATTCCGAATGATGACATAAACATTAATATATTAAGACTCTCGTATGCTGTCGTTAGATTTACGTTTATTCCACCCAAGGGGTCACAAAAAATTGTAAAGCCCAAGGGTTTTACAGGATTTTGTGAACCCGATGTTGGAATAAACATATTTAATGACAGCATATGAAAGTGTATTTTTCTCATACTTTTTCATAAATACAAGCTCATATTATAATTGTTAATGTGAAAACGTCGCCATTTTGTAAAAAAATATATCTTGTTTATTTCTTTACGAACCCTGGAAATTTTAGCATTTTAAATAAACCTAGACCCTATAAATGGGAACGTTATTGCAACAGAATTTGAATATCAACCATAATTTTACCATTTGAAGGAGTTATGCACAGTTGCTTGATAGCAGGAAGAAAGCGACATATTTAGGTCAAATTACCATATATTACGCAACAAAAAATGGTGCAAAGCCTAGCCTTTAATACTTTTAAACTACATGATAATATACATTTTAGCAGTAATGTAATGAAACAATCAAATTTTGATAGATAAAACAAAAATGTAATTCATCCTAGAGATCTACAAGTAGAGTTGAGTTCACAAATTCAAATGACGTCACATCATACGTGTACAAGAAAAAAAGTTTGTCTGACTCAACGGTTTGTTGTGAAATGGGTTCACGACCACTGTCTGAATCGGGAATTGAAAATGACGTGGGGTATCTTTGGATTCGGGCATTGTTTGTGATGTTGATGTTATTTGTACAATTGTTAAGGTATGTGTTTTCCTGTTGCCAATTTTTATGCACTGGAATTTAGATATTCCATGTAACTCTTTCGAAGGTTGGCGATTAATCTAGCATAGCATAGTAAGTCTAAGCCAGAACTTTAAATGTAAATGCTAGATATATAGAAATTAACGGGCTAGATATATTCGGTGCATTGTATCATTCACTTAGGCATAATTTTGAAGTGTAATTAACGGACCGACCTGTAAGCTTCATCTGGGTAACCCGACATTGAACTTGAAGTTGAAGCGTTGTGGTGTAGATCTATTGTCGGTATCAAAGCATTAAGCTAGATTTAGACTGACATATATATATTTTTGTATGACTTTGAAATGTTTCAGGGTGCGGTACACGTAATTGTTGACAGAAAGTGATGACCGGTTATATACTTAATGCTATCAGGGAAGTTTGTCATTTTTGGACTAGCAAGCTTTACACACGGTTTATTCATAGAAAAATAAATATTCATACGCATATCACATGATATGTCATATGCATGTCACGTGGTATGAAATACACACAGATCCATAGGCGTATTGTATGGGCCTACTCTGGATTATATAGGCAGGTATGAGAGAAAAAAAGTTATTTACCAAACCTGACGGACAATAATTAAGTCTTTATCATACCCTTGATGATATTAAACATGTTGTCTCTTGCGAATGACGTAATCTATAAACGTTTCCCCAAAACGAACTTCCAATAAGCTCTTTCACACAGTTTAGGAAAGGCTAAAACTTTGCTTTCTAGTAGATCTAAAAAGCATATATGACCGAAATTTTGTTTTCTGGAAAAGTTTTGCTATTCGTAATCACTTGAACGGAGCATATCTGCATTACCGGTAAACAATGTAGATGAATAAAAATTGAAAATTAGGCGTTTCTCTGGTGACGGTCAGTGCTTATTTTTTTAGGAAAGAGTCAGGTTACAATGTACCCGGGAAGGAACCACCGACATTCTGCAAGTAAACTGGCAAACCGTCTAACAGCATCAGCTTAGGTTCCAGCAGGACTCGATTCGGCTCTGATTAGGAATTTTCCTGGTTTAAAGTGCGATGCTCTTACCATTTGCCCATAGAGGCCTTTAATTATATAAAAAATATTATAAACATAATACCAAAGTTATAATGCTCAAGACGTTCGTTTTTGTCAATTAGACTGCATCACTTGAGCTCCAATTTTAGAAAGATTTTCTAAAAAGAATGTGGTATCAGACAAGGCCAAATGATAAATCTAAACATATAACCATAATCCATCTAAGAGTAACCACTGTAAAAAGATGACTATCTTAGTTTTAGAAGAATTTAGAATTTTAAATGGTGCTATCAGTGCCAAATATTACTTCAGTATAAGATTATTAGCTGGTACCGAAATACCTTCAACAACATCACTGTCATATTTGATGAATACACGTTTTAGCTTCGGTCAAATCAATCTAGATCTGTAAGGCTGTTAAACACCATAAATTATAGGTTACATTTCATAGACACTTAATAGGCATGGGTACACAAAATCGATAGTTTATATAAATATAATAAATGGTTTATCTAAACATCTTTTATATGTCGTATAGATGTATCTATTCATTTCGTCAATGATGCTATACAAGAGCGTAATGAAGTTTCCAACTCATTTGCTCAGTTATGTATTATAAACACACGAACAACACACCTTCAATTACAACAATTATGTATGACGCCATTAAGAACACAATATCCATTTTATTCGACATAGATTTCCATGTAACGGTATAACCTTTGATTAAATTTCCGGAAATTTTCTCTGAATCCATTTTCTCATTGATATTGATCTTCTGTATTCCATCAGTCCGTGTAAAATCACTAGATCCGATATTATATTCAGTTTTGGGCCTCTCCTGCAATCCAGTAATAATACTCTTCGGAGCCATGTTGGTACGACCGATGTATCAGGTCTATAATAAAGTGCCAGAAGCACTATGTTCATCATGCAGATGACGGCGGTATATGCCAGTTTTCCCATTAGCACGCGTGAAAGCCGCGGCATTGGGTCGGATGAGCGTGGTATAATCTGGTTTATCAGTGTCATGAATACTGCGAACGATAAAAATATTGTCACCGTGTACGATATCCTATCCGAGTCTTCCACAGGCATTAGAAATACGAGAGGGTTAATCAGATTCAAAGCTCCGATTGGTACTAGCACATTAACAATATAGTAGAGTGGTTACGTCGGAAAGAGAATTGTATGTCCACAACGCCTCTCCTTACTCTGTTTTCTTTTGATTCACCATAGAATGTTGCTTTCGTTATGTTCCATTGAAAGTTAGGGAGATAATGTTTCATATGAACGTTCTCCCGTGTGTGTTTTTGTGTGAAAGGTTTTCTTTTTACTTGCGGAAGGCCGGTGGTCTCGTGCAAAACACTATCCACACTTTTATTGTTTTGTATGTACTGGAACAGTCAGGACTTGTATAGGCCTAGCAAGATAACGTGAAACTTTCGGGTTTGGTCAAGACTCAAATTGTACCGTGTATTAAATAAACATGTCTTGCTCTGATTCCGAGCACAATGACTTTAATATTAGTGTGTCAAAAAGCAGCCTATCGCTCTTTTCTGATTCTCTTTAGACTCGTTATGTTTGCAAATATGTGCCAGTTGAGATTGGTAGAACTAATTAGTTATTGTTATACGCCAGTTTCATAGTTCAGCTTTATCGTGACGAGATGGACTTTTAATATTTCCTTCTTATAATGGAATATCATACTTAATGTAAGTTATATATATATATATATAAATATATATATATATATATATATATATATATATATATATATATATATATATATATATATATATATATATATATATATATATATATATAAAAAGCACTAAAATGACTAACGACACGGACAAAATAAATGTCAAATTTTCGAGACGACCTTTCCATTTATCAGGACAAAAGTATTAAAATAACATAACAAAACGGTGGATCCTCCCAATTAAAAGATATGTTTGTGTCAGTTTTGTTTGTCTTATTTTTTATTTGTCTTTTCGATCTTATAATATGGTAGAGGGTGTAAAGCTAAAATGTGGATCTATATTATGCAATTTATTATTTACTCGGGTATTCCAGTGGTTTTGAAATACTTTGTTCACATATTTAGAAACTGTTGGTTTTACATTACTGTAAGGAGTTGATGAATTTGATATTTCATTATTTGTGATTAATTTGGCGGTTTTCTCCACTTTCGTTTTACCAATGATTCCAATATGACTTGGAATCCAATAAAACCATTTCTGTGCCAATTAAAAAAACCCTCAGATCTTCAGAACGCCAAGACAAATCTGATAAAAATT
Organism: Atrina japonica; assembly: GCA_030159075.1. Taxonomy (NCBI): domain Eukaryota; kingdom Metazoa; phylum Mollusca; class Bivalvia; order Pterioida; family Pinnidae; genus Atrina; species Atrina japonica. Next base: position 548,352 of record BROG01000464.1, on the reverse strand, counting down.
GGACAAACACGACGTCTGGAAGTGAAAAGTGGGATCAGGTGCCATGGAGGAATAGGCATCCCCTATTGACCGGTTACAACCGCCTTGAGTCCACAGTCAAATCCAAATAATATAAGTAAGGAACGAATTCTCGTCACAATCGGTACAGACGACTCAACAACCGCTATCCAACAGACAGCTCAACATTACATCTAGTGAAACAGAGTATTTGCAAACAAGACCGTAAAATTTTGCGAACGTTGACATCAAACGCGGCTTTCGATATTCAAAAGTCAATAATTTGTCAGTGAGTGGTTTACCTCTGTATATGAAATGTTCATATATTGAACCGGCCTGGCATATCAGATAATTTGTGAAATATAAACTTTATATGCAGGTAATTGTGAGATATTACTACTTTTAATGTATGGAATTTATGATGGGAAAACCAACATAGTCGCGTTTGTCGTGTAGCTTAGTTGTTGATTCCCGTCTGTGTCTGTGATTCTGTTTAAGTTTTAATTTCTAGTTCTTTGGAATATATTGTATGGAAATTGTAATTATTAATTGACAAAACATCGATATATCTAAATGTCAAATTAAAGGACTTCTTTTGATTCAACAGCTTCTGATTGAACTGTTTCGTATGAATAAGGGACAGATCAGTCAGTAAAGGTGCACACTTGGTTCCCACTGAAATTGATGTTAAAAACTGAATTGTTTCAAGTACTCCCAATACATTATTGTTCGATAAATTGTATTTTTAAACAAATTTTAATTAAGACAGAGAATCTGAATATATAACACATGTTTTAAGAGCATTTTCAAATATATTTTATTGATGTAAGTATCGCTTTAGCTTCTGCAGTAAAATGGGTGCATCTTTTGGAAAGTTGGTTTTAAAAATTCCATAGTTGATAACTGTAGCTGCAGAAACGTTCTCTTCAGTTTGGGACCCGTCAGAAAATAATGAGATGAAGCTCCTTTCATCATATGTTACTTTTATTTCTAAATGCTTTTGCTTAAGTTTTATATGATTTGTTTCTGTTTTTCTGTTAAATCAACAACTGGTTTGGATAATTGCCATGGTGAAAATAGATATGGAGTTTCGCCCGAAATTTTATAAAGAAATAAGTCACGGTGATCAATGTGTTATTTAATACTAATACCAAGAGACGCGATAGTTCGTTTTCGAATTTCATAGTTGTTTTCATACACAAATCCCAATTGTACGCTGAATTTGAGGGATCAGATTTTAGTTTAGTAACATACTGTAAAAGTATTTTTATTCTACTGTTTGCATGAGGCAATACTCCTGCTTCTACATATAAACTTCCACTGTAGAGGTTCTAAATGAACTAAGAGCTAAACGTAAACCTTGGTGAACAGTGGCTGTCTTTTTAAAGAGGCTAATAGCTGTTTTCAATTCTTTCTTTTCCTTTATTACTACTTAGGTTGATATATAATAACAAAACAGAAATATACACAGACATAAAACTTCTTAAATCTCTATATATTTTGTGAAAATTGCTTGTGAAACCGAGGTTTGGCACTTTTTCACTTGCAATTGATAAACTCAACCTTACTATTTGTATATGAATACCACACATGATCTGACCTCATTTCCATAAAATATATAAACATATAGGATTTCTTTATTCCTGTGTATAGCTCTTATTTGTTGTTGTACATCAAGTACAAGTAGTAAAAGTAGGGGGGAAAATGAGAAAAAAAGGTAAACACAGCTAATGTCTCTTTAGGTAAAGACAGCAGCAAATGTATTTTCGAAGACGCAGTTTTGGATTTTTATTGTATAGGTTTCTTGCTTCTGTGTATGAAATTCCTTTCTCAACTTTGAGTTTAATCATATTTGCTTCATTGATAAAACAGTGATTTCCTTTGCAGTTTATGCATTTTGGTTTCAGAACAGCAATGTTTAGAAAACTTATTATCGACGGGATCATTATCATCATCATCTATTCTCTCATATCCAAAAATTTTTAACGTATTTTCACCTCTACAAGTAAATCTACCATGTTCAAACTTTTGATAAGTAAAACAACGCAATGGGGGTGGATAGTAATAATTTATGTTTGTTATTACATAACCTAACTTGCTTTCAGATGGAATGTTAGGTGTAGTCGATAAAATTTATTTGTCTTTATTTCTTTCTCGTCTCTTTTGAACTCAAACTGTTTTACTACTTACTTTTTTACTTTTACGTTCTTCCAAAATTGCATCATATGCTAACACCTGTAACATTCTGTATCTGTCCCTTTACATCCCCTTACTATTATTTAGTGCAATATGTGGATATACTTTCACCTGAATGTTTCCTATATTTTTGCAAGTTAAGGAATGTCATGATTGTCGTTTTCTTTACATTCAACAAGCAGACTTCCATTGCATTTTTTGGTGACAAGGTCTTTTCAATTACAAAAGGTGAAACGTTTGCTAAAGCTCTGTCGTCTGCAGATATTCATCAAATCTAGAACTGTCATCCTCAGATTATCCTAATCGGTTTTCTTTTGTTTTTTAGGTTTCGGTGCTTTGTTGAGAATCCATGAGAAGGCATTTATAGTTCATTTCCGGAACCATTCATCCTCCAGGGAGTGTCAACACGGACCGGCCAATACACTGCGGATCTCCGGCAGCAATGCACTGAAATGGTGTGCGAAATAATATGCATTTGTAAGGAAAATAAAAGCATTAGACTGACATAATTTTTCATCGGATACCAAATGGTAGAAATATTTTGAACAGCCAACGGCATGCAAATTCTTCTCAACTACACCCGATTGACCCTACAATCTCCGCCTTCTGGGAAAAATAGAATACGTCTAAAATACGATTTTATTTTACACATTTGACAAAATTATGTTTGTATTTCTCAATAAGTTGATAAGGGTGTAATACAGACCAGAGCTTGGATCGGGCCTAATGTTGGTTCAGAGGGTCCTCAAACCTCATTGCCTCCGCCACCAGGATCTCATTTTCTTACGACACGGGTATAAACCCACGACCAACAGGTATCCCACTTAATCGCCCCCTACACGGATGAGGGAATGTATTCTTATCACTGTTGGTCCCCACGGAGCCGTGGGACGATTAGATAATCCGATGGTAATTAATATATCTTATAATTATCAACTATTTCTAAAATTACAACCATAGATTTGTGATATTTTGATTTACAAATTTTGTTCCTTGGACCAAGATTGTTTGACGGTATCAGACAATACTTTTTATCGTGTTCTATCATGGGCAGCACATTGCTTATCATTAAGAATGCAATGCAGATCAGAAAATTAATGGTCATGGCTTGGACCATAAAACGTATAAATCGGAAAAAAAAATCCTAATTGTGATCATCAAGAGTATTTAAAATTGATACACATAAGATGTTTGTAGAAACGGATGACTTTTAATTTTTAGTTTGAATTGAATTATAATACATAGCAACCATAGTGACAAAAGAATGTAATAATCGGATAAGAGAATTACAATATGAGACTAATTTCTTTTTGAGATGTCAAAAATTTTTAACACTTTGATTTTGCCTTTGCGCAAGTATGTCAATTACATGAAAATTACGAGTAATAAAAGAATTAAGTTGTTCCGACTGCATGCTTGGTTATATATTTTCGGTATATTTTGCCGGTCTGAATGATAGGTCGCTTATTGTATTCAACACGTCTTTAATTTAATTTCAACATGTGGCAATGTGTTCGAGTTCTTCAGCATTCATTTATGAAACGTTTCGTAGCGTCATTGCGATACAGATAGTCATTGTTATATAGTATTATTAGTGTATGTTGATGAATAACAGATTTGCTACAAATATTGACCTATATTAAAGTTCTCTGTGCGTGCAGGTGGTACAGGATCGGACAAAATAGGTTTTTTAATCGCCTTCTCTAGAACCGATGCATCTTAAAATTAACTGTATCTGAATGAATCATATGGATGCGTGATCTGATCAAATTTTATGTGGTGGGCATTTCATAGTTAGCTCCCTTGAATATGATTTACGCATTTATGTACATGTACATAAATAAACTTACAACACGGGGACGTTATTGTAATTTTCTGGACATACTGTAATTTTTGACATTTTCATTAGAAACCAATTCTAACCGACGAAAATGAAAAATAAAAGTCCAAAAATTCGATGTATTAATTGAGATATTAGGGTGGGATTCCGTAGAAATTCTTAAATTTACCCTGGTGAACGAGTGATGTAAAGGGTGGTCTCGATTCACCGCGAGAATACTGTTCCGGTACAGTCTCGGAACATGTTACAATCGAATGTACCAGGGCAGGAAGTAGTTATCCGAAAGATGTCGATAAATTTACATAATTCACGTAAGTTTATGGCTGAATTGCTTGCCCAGGACAGTGTTCCAGAGCCTTTCATTGTTGTTCCACTTGTCTGGAATGTCACGAAACGAACACGCTCAGTAGAGCGTCACCACGTGACTGGCAACACCTTACCGTTTATAAATAGATGTGTTGGGTGTTTTCCACGATTAATTAAGTAATTAGTTAGAATAGGACTTTCAAAATACGACGAAAGTTCATACGAATACGCAATAAGAGAGTACAGAAAAGTTTATTTATGAACATTTCTTCCCGGAATGTGGGTTTAATGAAGAAGCACTTCTCTATATTATATTATAGTTTCCATGTCTTTGGACTCAGGCACTGAAAATACATGTGAAACTAAAACTTTACCATACTGCAATAACACAAGTACTCGATACAAAACGAAAAACTACAAAACTGGAATCAAAGAGATATAATAACAAATATTAACTCATCGACAGGCAATAATTTGCAAACTCTAGGGCTTCTTTCTACTTCTAACAAGGAAAGTACTCACTGCCCTGATACTGGCTGAAAATATTTCCTATAGAAAGTAACTGTCAATACTCCTACAGTTACAACACCAAACTAATTTGATAAGCATTAGATATTTGTTAAAATACCTAACAGAGCTACCAAACCAGTTCCTACAACCTTGACATTGTATTAGGACACGTTACCTGAATCACCTGCGAAATTGCAGAATGATTTTAACTACTGGTCATGTTAAACAAACAAAGTACAACAAAAACATAAAATATATAAATTCAGAATGGACAATTCGTGACACTGATGGTGTTGTCTTTCCGCCCTTGTTAGTAAATTAACATAGGTCAAAACTCTCTTGACCGAAACATTTGAAAATTTTACAATAACCGTCCTTGTTATTATTTGGATATATATTGCAGAAAAGAAATACGTAAGCTTGAACAGTAGTGGGGTCTTTCAAAAGTATTTGTAATGGGATATAAAATGTCCTAGGGTGGAAAACCAAGAGTAGGAATCGGGTACAGTGCAAGAGTTGTTGTTGTTGTTATATTACTACTTAACGTCCCACTTAAGAATATTTCACTCATATGGAGACCAAATGCCTGCCGGTGAATGTTTTCAAATTTTAGCCTATGCTAAGCACTTACGGCCATTGATCAGTGAGGGTTATTTAACTTGTCGACAATTTCTGTGTCATTGGACCTCGGGTTTTACTGTCTCAACCAATAGTGCAAGAGTAAACGTCCTCTGCTGACCTTCCACATCAACCGTAAATAATTATAGGGTCCAAGATTCTACATTATCAAGAATCAAATTATTAACTACCTTGAGTACCGTCCGTATGAATTGTACTCAAACATTATTTTTTTTAAATTTCTGATGTTTTCCTCAAATGAGCGATCTTTTCTATCATTGATAACAATTGTATGCTGTTAATATAAAATATCCCGAAGCACCATAACCTGCAAGTTTTCAACACGAAAAATTTGTTGAGCATGAGTAGTGAGTACATTAATTTACACCGCAGACCCTGGGCCCAAGCAAAGGGTGTCATTAGACTCTTAATCGGTTTAATTCGTTTGACAACTTTTTTCTAACATGTAAATCAATATTTCGTTTGAGATTAGTGATTGTTCTTCTGCTTCTTCATATTGAGACCATTTGTATATATAATTCATCCTAAGCTAATGTGCATGGGGTTCCGATTATTCACTGGCACTTCTTCATTTTACTTCCAATAAGCAACATTTTACAATATCGGCTGTTAATTATTTAATTCAATTCAGATGATACCAGGTATAACAATGGTCAAACCCTTTGATTCACCCGATATGATACCGGGTATAACTATTGTAAAATCATTTGATTCACCCGATATGATACCGGAATAGCTATTGTCAAACCCTTTGATTCATCCGATATGATACCGGGTATAACTATTGTATAATCATTTGATTCACATTCACTCGATATGATACCGAGTATATCTATTGTCAAACCCTTTTATTCACTCGATATGATACCGGGTATAACTATTGTCAAACCCTTTTATTCACTCGATATGATACCGGGTATAACTATTGTCAAACCCTTTTATTCACTCGATATGATACCGGTATAACTATTGTCAAACCCTTTTATTCACTCGATATGATACCGGGTATAACTATTGTCAAACCCTTTTATTCACTCGATATGATACCGGGTATAACTATTGTCAAACCCTTTTATTCACTCGATATGATACCGGGTATAACTATTGTCAAACCCTTTTATTCACTCGATATAATACCGGGTATAACTATTGTCAAACCCTTTTATTCACTCGATATGATACCGGGTATAACTATTGTCAAACCCTTTCATTCACCCGATATTGCCAATGTAATTTCATTTCTATAGACCTTTTATATAACCGCTTAGCTCTAGTGGTCTAACGTATTGAATATTGAGGAACATCATTCCTATTATTTATCATTGTTCAGAACTGTCAATCTTTGAAGAATACTATTTCACATTTTTAAATATCTCAGAATGTTAATACTAACACTACCGGCGTATGCCAGTACATTTAAATACATTTAAACTGTTACTATTATACTAACACTACTTGAAAATCATTTTAAATGTATTTAGCGTTACAGGTAGATAGAATACACACTTTCATATCAAAGCAAATCAATGGTCAATAGAATTGAATGATAGTATAATGTATCTTCAGTATTATTTCTACAACGCGTTCAATATTGTTTTCACTGATCTATTGTGTAAAAATTGTACTTCCGAGCGTATGTCATCATTAGATTTTAGATTTATACACAACACCCTCAAAATAACAAAGTCTGGATAGACTTGTTCCATTCTTTTCTCGTGGTTAAGATGCTTTACATCGTTTAATTCACTAATATAAAAAATATAAACAAATTGCTCTCAACAATGATAAAAATAAGACTTGCTGTTAAGAATAAAATATCCGTTCTGTTGGCAACCGATTTCCATGAGACGAATGGTTTAATGTCATGATTTGAATCAGATCTCACCGAATCCTTTATTCCATTGACATTTGATTGTAGTATTTCTGGTTTCCCGTCCGTCATAGAATCTTCAGGTGTGTCTATTTTACCGTCACCAACTTGCGTCATGTGTAGTAGTAAGATTCTTTGGAGCCATACCGGTACCTTAGATGTATCTGGCTTATGATAAAATGCCAGGATTACAATGTTTATTATACAGATGACGGAGCTGTATACCAGAGTTCCCATCAGCAAGAATGAAAACCGCGACATTGGGTCGGACGAACGTGGCATAATGTCATTTATCAGTGTCATAAATACTGCGAACGATAAAAATATTGTCATAGTGTAGGATATCCTGTCCGTGCTTTCCACAGGCATAAGAAATACGAGGGGGTTCATGATAGTCAAAGCTCCAGTGGGTACTAAAATATTTACAATATAGTACAGCGATTTTCGCTGCAAATAATATTCTATTTCTAAGATACCATCCAATACAGCAAAGTCCTTCGATTTGTTTTTGAAATGTGTAGATACAATATTCCATTGAGAGTTACGGGTGTAAAATGATGTATTTACCTCATTCCATAACGGATACATCAATACTTCTGTACTGAATAACCCCCATGCTGCTATCGTTATTCTGCAATTCTGGGTATCGAATGGGAAGTACGTTATATCTATTTCGCAGGAAGTGCGTAATAAATTAGCTCTTTGCATGAGTACCAATCCATTGTTATACAGACGATATAGAATATCAGCACTCCCCAGATCATTTTTATCGTCTGCTGGTTTTATCAAGTACACCGGAGGCGCCCATATGTCACTACTTTGTACAGGTAAATCTAAGATTCCACCATACTTTGACGGATCCCAAATTAAGTAGTGGTCATACCATTCAAGATATATACTTGTTACTGTTGTAAAAGTTCCGGATATTTCATCAAGTCCGTTTATAGATATCAAGAAAATCCCTACGCCAACCCTTACTGTGTCATTTGTTTCACGCACAGGTCTAATAGCTTTACTGTAGTTTTGAAATAAATCGTTCCTCAGTCTTTTTTCATCATCATAGCTTGCACAATTGAATTTAACAAAACATTGCAATAAGACAATGAATAGCGTGGTAACATATATTGAATCCATACTGTAACCTGGTTTTCAATTTCACATTCGATCTTGACAAAATTTGACCACCCAGTCTCTATATAAATCTCTGTTCGTATACACTGATGAAACAAATATTCAACCTCTGTATTTACTGCTGTGCATATATTGCTGAGTTGTTTTTTATGGTAATAATTAAATTTACCACGTGATTTCAACAAAGGAAGCAAACGTCAGAAAAAGCAAACACTGAGTGCCACAGTGCCATTATATCATTTGTGAATGATCACATTTGTATCCAATAGGTTAATAATATTACTTTGACTATTGTGATTTATATCTGTGTGTGTGAGGTTCATATACTACATCATTGATTCCAGCTCAAGTGACAAATGGGCTATGAATTTCTGGTGTATAAAATCAGAAGAAACACGGGTTGTGATTCGCACTGTGTTAATATTTGATTACCGTTATTACTAGTATATTAACGGTTGTAATACTGTAATTGATTCCTGATAGTAAGCAAGTAACAAACAACCAAACAGACAACACATCAATTGATTCAAATTATAATTTACATATACAGTCAACTCCACCTATAACGAAATGGAAGGGAGAAAGAAAGATTTATATCTCGTTATAGCCGGATTTCGTTGTTCAGGATGAAGTCAGATTACAGGCTCTATCGATTGATAGTCGAGTTGTTTAAAGTAACTTAATTATACAGCGCGAATTCATGTATCACAGAATCTAATCTAAGCCAAAAGATAATACAGACCAATCTAAGAAAAATCTAATTTATTTGAAAACATTCATACAGTTTGAAAAACAATAAATAAATTGGGCAAGTCTTGTAAGTTTTGTTGGTGATAAACAACGTAGACCTATATCAGTACATGTACATACACTTAAAATACATTTGTAGCTTAGAGGTTGTGTTAGGAGGGGGGGGGGGAGAGATCAGTGTAATAGATTTTCCACTTTAGGGTGAGCAGGACAGTTGTCTACAAAAGCAAAATTTTACGTTTTTTATGAAATTTGTTTATCTAAATTGAGTAATCACGGGCTTGAAGATGTGACTAGTCGGCGGTGAAATTGATAATCAACTGGCAGAGTTTTAATCCCTTTAAAACATCGTGGATTTTGAAATTTTCCAATTACAAGTGGGGTAAGTTTATGGGTCCCGTTCATGTTACTATTTAGCATCTCTGTAATTCGTTTTTTGTTTTTTACCGGCATTATATGGCTGATTTTTGAATGTAATGTTTTATCTGGCAAAAGTTTAAAAAATAATCGAGTTTCGTCGACATTATAAATATCGGCAGGCTGGTAATTTGCGACGATTTTCGGTAACTTTTCATGAATCCATTCTTCAATTTTCAACTTTTACCACACACAACTTTGCTTATGATCCTTCGTCTTGATTTAAAACGTTCCATAAAACCATTAGAAGAAAAATATCCGTATATCCCAGGTGTTATGCTAATTCATCGGCTTTTGCTTTCAATATGGGTCCAGGTTTAAGCAAATTGCCGTCACGGGGACATTTAAATCATGTAAAGAATGCATCTTCAATCTCAATTTGTCTTTCTGAGTTTTTGTCTTTTTGGTGAATAAGAACTTTTACGATATGCTGTTAGAATCTATTCTTTACTTTTTATAATTTACTCCGTGTACTTGATTCTAGCTGATATTCAGTGGCAATCTCTGTCTTAGTTTTCTCTCCGAGTTCAACTTTTTCAGTAATTCCATTTTTTGTTTCTAATGTTATTGCCTTACATTTTGGTGGTGTTGCCATTTTGATGTTTGAACATAAAATGAGTTAAAATAATAAAAGAACTCAAACAATGAATAGTGCTCACACTTTAATTCAGGGCTAACAGAAACTACCTGACGATTTTATACATGCTCTTACTGCAGGTGTATTACGAGCGTACATCGAGCGGCCTGGCTCAGTCGATAGCGCGCTCGAATCCTGCTCGTGAGGTCGTGAGTTCGAGTCCAGCCGGCAGCAGGTTGGTTCCCTGTCCTTCGAATGATACAGTAAAACTCGAGGTCGCGTGTTGCAGTTGGTGTTGGCACGTTAAAGAACCTTCATTGCTCAATAGCCGTAAGATCCGAGCATAGGTCAAAATTTTAAGCCCTTCACCGTGGGACGGTAAACAGCAATAAACAAACAAACGAACGTATATCGTTTATGCATGAGTACACACTCCCTTGGGGCGCCCCATTCAAAAGCTAAATCGACCACGAGATCAAATACTGGACATAGGAAAACACCTCGTTATACGACACTAAAACAACATGATGAAACCGTCATCGGGACAAATTCATAAGCTCGTTACATGCGATATCTCGTTATATTTATCTCGTTATAGGCGTTCGGATTTATACAGAATTGAATGGTGAATGCAAGGGGAATAGAAATATTCTCGTTATAAACGGGATCTTGTTATAAGCGATCTCGTTATAGCTGGAGTTGACTGTACATGTATTCAGTTGAAGGTCCTGGCGGCTAAAACTCGCTAACATAAAGTTGTGTGATTCACACATTATACAATGTACAAATATACTAATCAACACTGGTTGGCGTATACTCTGCGATTAATCAAGAAATGATTAAAAACAACATCATACAGACACTACTAATCGTCAGTGTACCGTTCACAGCTGTGACACCAATACTGAAATGAGACAAATAGGAATGCAAACCAATTTTGAGGGAGGGTATTTCACAGAAAATCATTTAATCATTTACACAATCAATTGCCACATATATGTATTTATAAAACAACGGGTCAACATCAAATCAAAGCATCGACAGCAGTAAAAGATAAATTAAGTGTTGTTGATTTTTATTCTGAGACATTATTCAGTGCCATTAATGCCATTTGAACAGGTGCCAAAAAATCCGATACCTCTCATAGAAAAAAAAACTGTGCCCGAGTAGTAGATTTTCAAATAAATAGGTTATCTTTCGTCGAAAGTTTATAAAGTTTATTTTTTTTCTTTCTTCTGTCATTACTAGCATATGAGATATCGCATGTAACGATCTTATGAATTTGTCCCGATGACGGATTCATCATGTTGTTTTAGTGTCGTATAACGAGATGTTTTCCTAAGTCCAGTATTTGATCGCGTGGTCGATTTAGCTTTTGAATGGGGTGCCCTAAGAGAGTGTGTACTCATGCATAAACGATATACGCTCGTTTGTTTGTTTGTTTATTGTTGTTTAACGTCCCACGGTGAAGGGATTAAAACTCTGCCAGTTGATTATCAATTTTACCACCGAACTTAGATAAACAAATGTCAGAAAGAAACGTAAATTTTTGCTTTGTGTAGACAACTGTCCTGCTCATACATTGCATTGATTTTAAATCTTTCATCCCAAATCAAACGCCTGGTTGTGATAAAGGATTTGTTTTGTCTCCTCTAAGACACCTTTTTGTTTCTTATATACATGTATAAATCCAACGCTTTACTATAAAGTTTTTAGTCCTTTATATTGTTTCATCTTCAATTCGCTAAGTAATATACCATATTTTTAAAAAATGAATGACCCAATCTACGAATTTTGAAGTATAATGTTGTTTTCACCAAACTCAACTACTTTATTTATATGTTCAGTTTGATTAACTCTAAACTAGGCAATAACTACACTAAATCGATAGTTTTCCTACTATATTATATACAAATATTATAAATGGTTTATGTAAATATCTTTTATATGTCATATAGATTTATCTATTCATTTCGTCAATGATGCTGTACCGGAGCTGAATGAGGTTTCAAACTCATTTGTTCAGTTCTGTATTATAAACAAAACAAACAATACACCTTCAATTACAACAATTATGTATGACGCCATTAAGAACACAATATCCATTCTATTCGACACAGATTTCCATGTAACGGTATGGTCTTTGATTACATTTCCTGAAATTTTCTCTGAATCCATTTTCTCATTGGCATTGGTCTTCTGAATGTCATCATTAGACCTGATATTATCTTCAGTTATTAGACTTCTCCCACAATCCAGTAATAATAATCTTCGGAGCCATGTTGGTACGGGCGATGTATCAGGTCTATGATAAAGCGCCAGGAGCACTATGTTCATCATGCAGATAACGGCGCTGCATGCCAGTGTTCCCATCAGCGCGTATGAAAGCCGCGACATTGGGTCAGATGAGCGTGGCATAATCTCATTGATCAGTGTCATGAATACCGCGAACGATAAAAATATTGTCACCGTGTACGATATCCTATCCGAGCTTTCCACAGGCATTAGAAATACGAGAGGGTTAATCAAATTCAAAGCTCCGATAGGTACTAGCACATTAACAATATAGTAAAGTGATTTACGTTGCAAAGATAATTCTGTCTCTACACAGCCTCTCCGTACTATTGATTCATCATAGAATGTTGCTTTCGTTATGCTCCATTGAGAGTTAGGGATATAATGTTTCATATGAACTTTCTCCCAAAGCGGATACAAAGATACCTCTGTTGGCGTATATCCCCAGGGTGAGAAAACAAGTCTACAAGTCTGGGTGTCGAATGGGAAGTACGTCATATCAATTTCACAAAAATGTCGCAGTAGTTTTCCGTTGTTCAAGACTATCTTTCCGGTATTATAAAGACGGTAACGCATGTCAGCATTTCCTAGGTCTGTGCTGTCATCCGCTGATTTTAAAAGATAGACTGGAGGTATCCAGATGTCACTTTTCTGCAAAAGTATCTCCGAAATGCCACCATATTGTGATGGATCCCAAATTAATTTTTGATCAAACCACTCCAAATATATATTGGCGACGATTGTAATAGACCCGGAGATATCGTCAAGTTCTTTGACAGATAGAAGGAAAAGCCCTACTCCAACTTTAAACGTTTCACTCATTTGAATCACTGGTCTTATATTTGTACTATAGTTTTGAAATATATCTCTTCTTAACTTCAAAACATCATCGTAACCAGCAGTCGTTAATGAATCCACACACTGGAAAACCAGTGGGAAAAATAAGGAGTAACGGAGAAACATGTTCTGTAGTCCAGTTCCGAATTTTATCCTTACTTCTACTTTAAACTATATAATCAATTCGAGGTTAAAGTTCTGGATTTTCTTTGACCGCTAATCAGATAATGATTAGTGGGTGTATGTCATTAAATTTAAATATGTTGATTGATCCCTACATATTGTGTTAAAGTCCAATTATCAGATTGCAAATTTCCACATTTAAATATTCATTATGTTTTCATCAATGTTATTTTGTATAACATCTTGTTTATTCAGTATGTATTGAACTGATTAAAGTGCTGATTGTTTGATGTTAATTCCTCAATATCAACCCTATCGACCCTATACACCACAATAGGCAGGTCTTATACAACAGAATGATCATACCATAGATATACTAATGGGTGAAAGGTTTACGTGTCTGAACCACACTTAACATACATATCATAGCATCAACAAGCATACATTGTTTCCTATGTACTAGGATATTCGCATATTCGTTTATAGGTGCATTAAGATAATGTGGCAAATTCGGGTGTTGTCAAAAATACCAAAACAATACTGTCAATTTTCCAAAAAACGAAGATTTACATGCAAAAATGTTCGTTTAGCTCTTATTCCACAGTCAGTGGCTAGTATTTTGTGCCCAAAACAGTCAGTCATGCTATCGAAACATATTTTTTTTGTGAATGCGTAGATGACCGAGTGTTTAGGGAGTCGATCATGAGAGCCAAGCGGTTTTAGCCGTAGGTCGAGAGTTCGAACCCCTGTCTCTGCATGCTGAGTTTATAGGTGCCTTGTTATACCTGTATTTGTGCTTTATTTATATATATAATTCATTTACACAGGTTGCATCCTCTATGACCAAGGTCCATATTTAATGTTCAATGTTGTAGTAATGTTTGTGTTTTATATATTTTATTTCACTACTTGCATCATTCCATCCAACGTTACTTATATAGGACAAACCATTTCACCTCAATCTCTTCTACGACCGAATTATCATGTTCGAAACCCCAGACACCGCTATCTATGTATTTTTGTGATCTTTTTTGTAGATGATTAAGTGGATAGGCGTACAGCACGGCAGCCAGGTGGTTGGTGCCGTAGGTCGAGAGTTCGAATCATAAATAGTCTATAGATGCCTTGGTATATCTGTATTAGTGTATATATACTGAACTAAATCTTACTGAACAAAGAAAACAGTGTATATATTTTAAAGGAACCCAACAAAATTTGTATGTAAAACTCTTAGAAGACAATACAATCAGTATGGCAAAAAATTTAATTTACCAATCTTTAACAGTAGAGGAGTTACAGAAGTTATGTACAATGAAAATTAAGTGTCCTTCGGTCAAAAATACAGAAGAGGGATTAGGCGCAGTAGACGACAAGGCATCCCCTGCTTATCTATCACACCCACAAAGAGTTATTAAAGGGACCGGGGAACCATTTTTTCAGAAAGTCATGTCTTAATTCTCAAGTTATATGATCGAAAGACAAAACTTTAGATCCTTTTTTCAAATATTTAGTATATTTTCATTTTTCAAACAAGATCTTAGTAGCAATTTAATACTTCAACCTGCTACATTGTAAGATTTACAAAAATAATTTATGACTCATAGAAAAATAATTTTGTTCCACGCACTGCCTCTGGGTGGTCATAAAAATCTGACCTGACTTGGTCGTAAGTTACAAGTCCTATTTCTTTGTAAAACGGTCACATGTCGAACGTGTGATCCTAAGACCAAGTCTAAGACAATGAACCTTTCGTAAAACAGGCCCTAGGGTTCTAACATTACCAATTATTTCCGATAAAATGTTAAACTACCTTAAGTACCGTATCCACAATCTGAGTATGAATTGTGCTCAAACAACAATTCTTTTATTTATATGTTTTCCTGAAATGAGCGACTATTTTACGATTTTTAATAAATGCAAGTCGTCAATATACAAACTGTCCCAGTGCACCATACATTTTGTGTTGTTTGATCATGAAACATTTGCTGAGCATAAATATTGTGAAAATTAAATGAATCCACAGACCCTGGATCAAAACAGGGGGTGCATTGCGATTTCTAATTGGCTTATATGGTTTACCAATCTCTTTCTCACACCTAAATCAATGTTTCAGTTTTTTCTCGAATTCACAGTATCAAAACTTATGACTTCTCTACTCTTTACACTAATATTCCACAAAAAAAAAATTAAAAGAAAGACTTTTCAGAATCATAGACAACTGCTTTTTCACTAAAGGTGGTACCCGAAAATTTAAATATCTAGTGATTGGTTATCAGTATACTTATTTCGTCAAACACCACTCTGATTCTACACATAAATATACTGAAGTTGATATATAAAAAAAACATGCTGGAATTTCTAATAGACAATATATTTGCAATGTTCGGAGACGTGGTCTTTCAACAAACTATCGGCATTCCTATGGGAACCAATTGTGCTCCTTTATTGGCCGACCTGTTCCTTTATTCATACGAAGCAGACTTCATTCAAAAACTGCTGAATCAAAAAAGAAGAAGTTAGCGGTGTCCTTTAATTTGACATTTAGATATATCGACGACGTTTTGTCAATTAATAATGACAATTTTCATACATATGTCAATGCGATATATCCCAGCGAACTAGAAATTAAAGATACGACAGAATCAAGCACACACGCTTCATACTTAGACATTTTACTTAAAATAAACACAGACGGAAAATTAGCAACTAAGCTTTACGATAAACGCGACGATTTCGGCTTTCCCATTGTAAATTTTCCACATTTAAATAGTAATATCCCTCAGTCACCCGCATATGGAGTTTATATTTCACAAATGATCCGATATGCCAGGTCGTGCACAACATATGAAGATTTCATATACAGAGGTAAACTACTCACTGACAGACAAATTATTGACACAGGGATATCGAAAACCGCGTTTAATTTCAACGTTCCGCAAATTTTACGGTCGGTATAATAGTCTTGTTTGCGAGTACACTGTTTCACTAAGTGAAATGTTGAGTTGCCTTTTCGTTGGCGGTTGTTGAGACGTCTGTACCAATTGTGACGAGGATACACTCCTCACGTGTTTCATTGGACTTGACTGTGGACTCACGGCGGGTGTGACCGGTCGACCGGAGATGCTTACTCCTCCATGGCACCTGATCCCACCTCTTGGTTTCCAGAGATCCGTGTTTGACCATTTTTACCGGATTTGCATCCGTGTCCTGGACATTCTATTGATTTATACTTTGGTATCTGAAATTTTTATATTATGGATCATATCAATTTATTACCTGCAAAATAGATCATATAGTCTATATATTACCGGATATGAATATTGTCCATTCAATATCTTTTGAAAATTTATGTCATTCGTGCAGTTATGGTAAATTAACAACCATCTAATGGCCTCAAGTATTGAATATAGAAGAACAGTCAATTAGATTATTCAACTATCAAATCTCTCACTCACTTAAACGTTATGAATACCTCAGAGTTTTATAACTAACATTACTGGTGTCGGTAAGAATGTGGTAACAATTAAAACATTTCAGTACATTTAAACCGTTACTATTATACTAACTCTACTTTGAAATCGCTTTAGAGGCACTTAGTGACAATTAGATCCATTACACACAAAATTGTTTTATATAAAACAACACAATGGCCATCAGAATTCAATAATAGTATAATGTATCTTCATTAACATTTCTGCAAAGCGTGAATGTTGTTTTTCCCTGATTCTTTGTGTCATAGATTGAATTGATGTCATACTTTGAATTTTATATAACACTGTTTACGTACAACACTCAGAATAACACAGTCTGATTCTTCTGTCACAGTTAGAACCTTTATGTGGTTTAATTCACCAATATCAAAAATATGAACAAAATGCTCTCAACAATAATAAAAATAAAACTTGCTGTTAAGAATATAATATCCATTCTTTTTGCAACTGATTTCCACGAGACAAATGCTTTAATGTTTTGATTTGAATCACCTATCATCGAACCCTTTATTCCATTCATATTGGATTGTAGTATTTCTGGTTTTCCGTCCGTCATGAAATCTTCAATTGTGTCTTTTTTACCGTCACCACCGCGTGTCTTGTGTAGTAGTAAAATTCTCTGGAGCCATGCCGGTACCTTAGATTTATCTTGTTTATGATAAAATGCCAGGATAACAATATTTATTATACTGATGATGGAGCTGTATGCTAGTGTTCCCATCAGCAGGAATGAAAACCGCGACATTGGGTCGGACGAACGTGGCATAATGTCATTTATCAGTGTCATAAATACTGCAAACGATAAAAATATTGTCATCGTGTAGGATATCCTGTCCGAGCTTTCCACAGGCATTAGAAATACGAGGGGGTTCATGAAAGTCAAAGCTCCAGTGGGGACTAAAATATTTACAATATAGTACAGCGAGTATTCAATCTCTAAAATGCCATTAAATACAGGAAAGTCCTTTGATTTATCCTCAAGATGCGCGGATACAATGTCCCATTGAGAGTGAGGGCTATAAAATGATGTATTCACCTCTTTCCATAACGGATACATAAATACTTCTGTATCCATTAGACCCCATGCTGCTATAGCTATTCTGCAATTCTGGGTATCGAATGGAAAGTACGTCACATCGACTTCACAGGGAGTGCGCAATAAGTTCCCGGTTTGCAGAACGACCAATCCGTTGTTATAAAGACGATATGGAATATCAGCACTTCCCAGATCATTTCTATCGTCTGCTGGTTTTATCAAATACACCGGTGGCGCCCATATGTCACTACGTTGTAACGGTAAATTCGAGATTCCGCCATACTTAGACGGATCCCAAATTAAGTAGCGGTCGTACCATTGAATCTGTAGACTTGTTACTGTTGTAAAAGTTCCCGATATTTCATCAAGTTCGTTTATAGATATCAAAAAGATCCCTACGCCAACCCTTACCGTGTCATTTGTATCAAGCACAGGCCTAATAGCTGTACTGTAATTTTGAAATAAATCATTCCTCAGTCTTTTTTCATCATCATAGCTTGCACACTTAAACTCATCAAAACATTGCAATAAGACAATGAATAGCGTAGTGACATATATAGAATCCATGCTGTAATCCGGTTTCCTAATTTCACAAACTTGTCAAACTTTGTCCACCAAGTCGTTAAACAAATCACTCTAAGTATAATCTTATGAAAAGCACCCTTCGACTTTATTTACCGCTGTTCAAATAATGTTGAGTTCCTTTCTATAGTAATATTTAAATATATCACGTGACTTCAAACACAAGAACGCAAACATTTCATAAAGGAAACATTAACAGTTACTGTGTCAGTGTGTCTATTGTAAATTAGTTCATTCTATACAAATATGTTTAATAGCCCAGTCAAATTAGTTACACTATTTTGATTCATACACATGTTTCTCAAACTCAAAAGTCGACATGACAAAATGAATGCAATGCATAACCTAACAAATGAGTACCCTGAAAAGAAAATCAGAAGAAACACGAGTTTACATTGAAATCATTTTTATAGTTTATTTCCGTCTTAGTACATTAAATTAACGACTGTAATACTGATATTGATTCGTGAAAGTCAACAAGTATCAAACATACATACAACATGTCATTCGATTGATTCAAATCATAATTTACAACCACAAGGTAACAGAACAAATACAACAATAATAAAAAGTCATGCTTTTCTTTTCCGTGCCATCATATATTAGTATCGACTGAAAAATACGATTCACTGTTTTTTTTTTTAATTACACTCACCAAATCAGACAACAGAAGTGTGAAACGGAATAAACTCATCTTAAAATATCTATATTTATATTCATGCAGAAAATGCAAATACACCACAAGGTGTAATATGTCGATGACTCTAATGATATCCCTACCCCGAGTACATGTACATGCTCGAAATTGATTCATTCAATAGTTCATGTACAGGTATACAAAGGTAAATTGACACACGTTTAATACACACAACGAGTCTACATCAAGTTATATCAGGAGTGACAGGCTTTTTGTCGTCACAAAAGTATTAGATTCAGTAATGCATGGAGTCCGTGCAAGGCGATATGTTTTACCTGTACAACCTATTTTTGGAAAGTAGACCGTATTGTTTTGGTTTTTGACTGAACCCGGATGTGCCACGTTACCTTGGTATGTAATATTTATTTTCATAGAAAAAAAAATTATGGCGTTGGTCTGTATTGTTATTGAACGATACCAAAATCTCTATGAAAATGAATAGTTGCATATATTCAAAAAGTATTGAAAATAAAGGAAATAATTCAAACATCTTAGATTCTGTTGGAGTGCGATGTTTGACTTCCGTTTGATGTATGGAAACGGTGATCTAAAATTTAATGAATCATAACACACGTGTTTATGATAAATGTTTATACTGAATAATGTAAACCGCTATTAGAAAGAGTATAAAATGTATTCATGTACATATATTGTCAACGTTTGGGAGTGAAATGTTGTTACATTTACAGACTGGTCGAGTTTTCACTCTGAAACATGTTAACATGACACGTCATGTCAATGTCGGATTATTAACTCTGTGTTCCTTTGCTCACATTGAGAGAAATCTTAAGTCGCACGGCCTCCCTCAGTTGTTCCAATTTGTCGAAACCCTTGTAATGGCTTGGTCCGAGATCGGCCTTCAACCGTAATTTTGTCACCTTGCGCATGTGTTCTTTGTGTCGTGCTGCAAGTTCCCTGAAAACATGTAGAAGAATAACAGATATTGTTTATGTGAACTGTTCACACTTAGTCAAAATTAATCATATATATCCAAAAGCACAGAGTGTCTTCTAACGTGAGAGATTGTAGTTTGGAAATATCAATAGAAATATTCTTTTACACTGAATATAGTTGTATTTATGTACAATAAATATTATACTGTGAGAAAATATTTATTGCTGTTGGTTTCCTTTTTATTTTCTTTCCGCCACATTCAACAATTTTTCAGTGATATGGTGCTGGTCAGTTTTTAATGGTGAAGGAGAGAACCCGGTCACAATGTTCCCGGTAAGAGAACACCGGCCTTCCGTGAACATGCAAACTTTCTCATAAAATCAGCTTTAAGAGCAATGTCATAACCATTCGGTCACGGCGGCCATATTGCTGTTGTTAGTATACGGGTAACACTCTATTATACATGTCCAGAAAGTTGATTATTGTAATTCCATTGTATCAAAATAGTATATAAATAAATAGATAAAAATACACTTACTCATAGTCTACGTGTCCATCCTGATTGATGTCCAATTTCCTCATCAAAATATCTAGAGCTCGGCTACTTAATGGAAGGTCAATGCTCTGAAATGGAATATTAATTTGATTTGCATCAGTGTACAATCAAAATGGCATTCCTGATGTTCATATTACCTAAACTTTATTATAATCATAATGATAGGTCCCTATTATTATTATTATTGTTATTATTATTATTATTATTATTATTATTATTATTATTATTATAAGTTGAAGCATCAACAGCAGCAGCAGCAGCAGTAGTAGTAGTATTAGTAGCAGTGTTGGTAGTAGTAGTAGTAGTAGTAGTAGTAGTAGTAGTAGTAGTAGTAGTAGTAGTAGTAGTAGAAGTAGTAGTAGTAGTAGTAGTAGTAGTAGTAGTAGTAGTAGTAGTAGTAGTTGTTGTAGTTGCTGTTATTGTAGTAGTAGTAGCAGCAGTGTAACAGTGTTAGAAGTAGTAGTAGTAGTAGTAGTAGTAGTAGTAGTAGTAGTAGTAGTAGTAGTAGTAGTAGCAGCAGTTGTTGTTGTAGTGCTAGTAGTAGTAGTAGTAGTAGTAGTAGTAGTAGTAGTTGTTGTTGTTGTTAGTTATAGCAGTAGTAGTAGCAGTAGTAGTAGTAGAAGTAGTAGTAGTAGTAGTAGTTGTTGTTGTAGTAGTAGTAGTAGTAGTAGTAGTAGCAGCAGCAATACAGTAGTAGTAGTAGTAGTAGTAGTAGTAGTAGTAGCAGTAGCAATAGTTGTAGTAGTAGTAGTAGTAGTAGTTTTTTGTATCAAAATTGATTTTCCATATAAAAAGTAAACTACTTTGTACTCATACAAAAAAATAGAAAGATGGAAAAATAAAATCTTTAAACATTTGCAAGAAAATGAACATAATACTCTTCTCACTCTAGGTACGAGGTCAACAAATATCTATAAACTTGTTGAAATGTATTGTCTGATTCAAAAACATTTGGCGGGTGGATTAACCTTATGTTTATCGTACAGATTATTCTACTCTTATTCAGGTCTCAGTCAGACTTCACAGGTAATAAGTTTAGTTCCTTACTGGATATCCGCAGATGTGGTGACAAGTAGAGAAGTATATTATTGCCAGTGTAACTCGAATGTTCTTATCGGGTTACCTAAAATTGAAGCTTGTCCGGGTCAAGAAAGGTTTCGCGACACGTCACTGCGTCAGGTAATATGAGTTATACTGTAATATTATCTATCATTGCAGAGAGAAGAGAAAAAAAATTAAAAACGGAAATATTGATAGACTTTTACTACAGTGATGTAAAATACAAAGAAAGGTAACTCTTGCTATGCAGCTCATAGTTTGTTGTTGTTGTTGTATTTTTTGTTTAACGTCCTACTCAAGACTCTTTCACTCATATATTTTGCCCATTGAGCAGCGAGGGTTCTTTACCGTGTTAACACCTACTGTGACACGGGACCTCAGTTTTTACTGTTTCGCATGATGGACAGGAACAGCCAGCCGCCTGCGCCAGGGCTCGAACCAGTGACCCCCCGGTTGCAAATCGAGCACTCTACCACGGAGCCAAGACGGTTCTCCTCATAGTTTGTGATTTGATATTATTAATAGAATACAAACAAACGTAGTTTTGCTAAAACAAATCTTCAAGAGGAATGTTTCTGTCAATACAATTTCATCCATCCAAATTAAATTTAAAATAAATGCAGAGTTCGGAAACAAAAGATGATATCATATACGCACAATGCCTAACTTCGTCTAAGAATAACCACTGTAAAAGAAAACTACTGTATGTGCACTTAAATTTTTATTGTGCACACCAATATTTTAGTGCTATAAGGTGGGGCATAGACTTATTAGCGCAATTTTGAATTCGCGCAATGAATTTTATTTTTTTTTTTGTGTAGAAAGACTAACAGGATACAGAAAGTCCTTGTATTATTAGTATATATTAGTATATATAATTATATCGCTAAAATAAGTACACGTAAGTATCTTAGCTATTAACTGTAGAGTACATCTACCGCTCGAGGCATCGTAAAAAGAAGCACTTCATTCAAATGAGAGGAAAATCCTGACGTTATTTGTGACATTTCATATCAAGTCATTTCATATCATGTCAATATTTGTAAAACTTATCAACTTGTATAATTTGTTTTGATTACATATAAAGTACAAATTATGCTATTAGCATCGCTGATATCAAATATCCTTGTAGTGAATATGTTTTTACTGTCGCGCTTCTCATGAAATGGGACATTGTCAAAAGATTTATATATTGAAATAGATATCAGATAACTATTAGATCTGTATATTCCACTTCTTATTCTAATCGAAGGACCTCTCTTGCTTGCGCACCGAACGCTCAAAGGTCTGAGGCAAAAAACCAATTGATTTTACTATAAATCCAGCACATTTATGTGATACGGTAACATAGATTCAAATGTTATTTTATCTTTTACCGTCAGTCCTTGCTGGAACTCTTCTCTAGATACTGTTTCACTGTGATCCCTGTCCAAATTGTGTAGAAGATCAATCAACCGAAGATTCTTTTGTTTCATGTATTCAAACAATACTGTCACGGGGTCGTCCGTATCCAATACACGAATTATGTTTCCCTTGCGAATCTCATCATGGCGAAGTGTGTTCCCGTAGTATACTCGCAAGTGACGACGTGTCGCCTGCACCTCTTGAAGCAAGGCAACAAAATCACTATCCACGGACACGTCCTGTTGAATGTAATAATATAGATATGATAAATAAAGAGGGTAATTAAAGTTACAAATCTTCATGTCTTTGGAGACAGAAATTGCTATTAGTATTGTGTCTGTGTGCTTGCTGTGGGAGGAAACCGAAGTAACCTCCCCACCCCACCCCCAAAAAACAATAAACAAAAATAAAACCTCGTGTCCTACATTGGGGCTGCAATACCATTTCAGATGGTCTAACGTCTTGTCCGATCGGCAGATCGAACCCGGTATTAAGAAGATGTAAGTGCGCTAATCACTGCACTTCTCAGACAACCGAGCTTACATAGGAACTGATGAAGAACTGATGATAATTTCATTTTATATAAATTTGGTCTTGTTATCAATAGTAATTAACGATTACATGGTACATATATTACTTATTTATATTTATAATAGAAATGATTTTACCATACCCTTTGGGATAAAACGTCACAACCCCATAGGTGGGCGGAACGGACACTGATGAAACCCGCTGATGAAAATTTGAATATATATATATATATATATATATATATATATATATATATATATATATATATATATATATATATATATATATATATATATATATATTTATATATTTATGGTGGTAGGGCTAGGGTTAATCGTACCAACAATTGTGGGGGGGAATTGATGATGATGATGATGATGATGATGATTATGATGACGATTATGATGATGATGAAGAAGACAACAACGACGACGACTATGATGATGATGATGATGATGATGATGAATCATTTTGGACCGTGGGAGTACCCGAATGTATACATAAACCTAGTACCTGGTTTTTCGGTATAAGCTGATGATTTTATACAAAAGTAATATTTCACAATGATAACACCATTTAAATTCTAAATTCTTCAAAAACCTAGATATTAAGTCATATTTGACAGCGTTTACTCTTAGACGGTTTGACTATGCATTTACACTTATTATTGGCTTTGTATTATACCACTTTCACTTTAATATCTCTATTTCAAAATGGAGCTCAACTGATGAAGTCTAATTGACAGAAACAATCGTTTTGAGCATTATAAGTATTATATTTATAATATTTAAAATATAAATTGAACAAATTTAGTCAATACATTTCACCTTTGTCAAAAAAGTCTAGATCGTCCGTCGGCTATTGCATTTTAGTCAAGTATATATCTTTAAGTAGTTACGCTCATACGATAAAGAAATGATACCCCGATTCAAAGTGTAAATGATGTTAACAGAGCTCTTTTAGTTATTTTAAAGTATTACCGTTAAATCTATTTCCTCCAGGGCGGAATCCGATACTGCGATAGACCTCAGAATAGCGAAAGCACCTTCAGTTGTTATCGGATTTATTCCTACCTGAAATAAGGATGAAATAGATTTGTTATGAAATGTTGATAACACGAAATTGCTGTAGATTTCTGTTAATTTGTATAAAATGGAGAAAGTTTCATGTTACGTACGGACATTGTAAAGAACAATATTTCGTGATATAGTACCAGATCCCGTGTTATTACTAGTAATCTCGTAGTCCATATGATTATCGCCATCAAAGCCATTTTTTTCAAAAAGTCCTTAACAGTACCTTCCAAAGTAATTTGTTTGATATATTGAAAATGAAAAATACACAGAGTAACGGCAAAAACTACGAATACACATGTGGAAAGAAAGAGAATTTCTAATACGAATCGAATAGTAGTCGCAACTATTTAAATTTTGATTTTTTATGAACATTTTCGCTCTAATCACGGCGAATAATATGATATTTAACATAATTATATAATTTTATTCGTTACCTTTAATATCTTTAAGTGTTTACTATTTACAACACCACGTAAAAGTTGTCTGAATGCATCCAGTGACACGCGGTTGGCACTTAGATCCAGTTCCGTCAAGGATCTATTCCGTATCAACGCTTTACCCATTTCATGACAGCCTTCCATTCCAAATCCATTCCAAGACAAGTTTACAGATTTAAGTTTTGTATTTGCCTGCAGATTGATGAGGGTAATCAAGTTATAAAAAAGAAGTCATACAGTATATATCAATCAAAATAATTAAGTTATATAACTGATCAAAAGCTGACAATCTTGATAACGTACTAAATTTAGCGTCAGTAAAGATTGTTCATACATGTCTATGTTAAAGACAGTCGAATGGAGGATAATGATACCTGTAAATTGAGCCCTACGCACACACTAGAACAGGAGACAGGTTGTCTATCTTGTGAACCTTCAGTGTAAGGCTCCAAGTTAGATAAGATGATTATCTAACGTAGATTTTAATTTTTCGTTCAAAATAAAAGCTTTTGAGGAAACAAAATTACATAGGAACTTGCAATTAGTTTTCAGTCGATGCCACGTAAAATTGTTACGTTAAGGAACTCTTACTCCTGCATGA